>CAUYPK010166310.1:0-20095 GCA_963574355.1 Loris lydekkerianus | reverse complement strand
AAATGCCAGGAAGGCTATGTTAACCAGTGTGATGAAAATGTGTCAAACGGTCTATAAAACCAGTGTATGGTGCCCCATGATCACATTAATGTACACAGCTATGATTTAATTAAAAAAAAAATTAAAAAATCTTTTAGGTACACTTGGAAATTTTACCTGTTGTGTTGTAGGAATGTCAATATTATGTATTTTTAGTTCATTTCGCAACTGGGCCTCTTTTAGTCTTGCTTCTTCAACTTGGCCTAAAGTTAAAAATAAATAACTGAATCAATTTCTGATAGTCTCCAAATAATAATTTTTGAAAAATATTTTTTAATTATTTTTTGCCCTTTAATGCTTGATGTTAAAAGAGAAAATGATAGGTGACTATTTTATATATTCAAAATTAAACTATAAATCTTAAGGCTCAATTCAAATATAAGAAATGATAAACAAAATTAATGTGCCTAAGGAAGATATACTACAAACTCCTTGTAATTCTAGACATTTTATTTAATTTTTATCCTCATGAATATACACAATTTATAAAGTTATACAAGGTTATTCCTGGAATCAAGTAAAACTTTATGAAAACAATTTTAGTGCTATACAAGTAATATATTATCTCATTACTAGATTTAGCTCCTACTGTACTCTAAATATCCTTGATATTATATCTTGCTTGAATTGAACTTAACAAAACTGAGTACTTTGAATAATATAACTAACACAAAACCAAAAACCATAGCAAAACTATCTGACAAAAGGAAAAGAGATGACAGAGCACAACTTAGCAAATGCCTTGTTTTTAATTACATAAAAACGTCCTTAAAAATTGCAGCATTCTGTGCATTGACTTAAGAGTAAGTGACTTATTTCCGTTCACTGCGTGCTGCCCTATACGTACATCTCCATGATGTGACTACTGCAGATATTTTGAGTAAAGTACACACAACCCATGAACCAAATCAACAGTTAAATTATCCTTTACTCTCTCGGTGACAATGTCATCCAGTACCTTTTGTCAGAAGCTAGAGATAAATGTAAACATTTTATAAGCCTTAAATTTTCCACAGATCTAGATTTCTAACAGAAAATCTCAAATTTTTATAGGTAAGCAAAATAAAGATTTATTTAAACACGGAACACTTCTTCAGCACAATCAAATGGTGACTAACATAAGCTCTCACTACTGCCTCCCTTAACTGCTCTGCGTTTCACTCCTAGTCCAGGAAAGGAGATTCGTGTGTGTGTACCATGGTCTTCACCTTCTGCCTCACCATTCCCTAAAGCATAAATTTTTATTGGCTTTGAACACAAAAGAACTTACTTACATTTCATTTCCTTAATAAGCTGTTGGTTGGCGTCAAATAAACCTCTATACATGTTAATAGATTTAGATAATTGGTCCTTTTCTTTTGTAAGTGCTGCCATTTGTTGCTGTTTCTTAACATCTAGAAAAAAACATCGATAATTTGAACATTTTTAAAAACTGTGATTTTTCCATAATGTCATAACATGATTAGATAATCAGTAAACATCGTGCTAACAGGAAGCAAAACAAAATTATTTGAAGTACCATTAACAACAGAGTTTAACCATTAATTTTCCTAGAAACTTACCATTATAAAACATAAATGGTAGGATATATGGTTCCAATGTTCTTGATAGTGACAGCCGCGGCTCAAATACAATAAAATATTCAGTACTATCTTTTCCAGGACTATTTTCTGCCAGCACTAGACTCTGTATAAATAAACAAGTGGTAAGAAAAAAAAATACAGATTTAAAAGGATATTTTTCAATCCATAAATGTTACATATCTAATGAGATATGTATGTTTTCAAGTAAGTAGTGCATTTTCAAGACAAAACGGATAGGTCAATCCTTAATATTTCATCATGACCCCCACATCCAAAACTTTGTACCTTTTGGCATTGGTTTGAAAGATAAATAATCTCATCAATAAAACAGCTTATACAAAAGTTTATATAATATAGAAAATGAGAAGAAAAATTCTCCTTTCTTCTACACTAGAAATATCAGTGACTACTTATATCTCAACGTGCAAAATATTCTTGATTCTAACCTTTAAAGCAGTGAGAAAGTTTACAGTCACAAAGCCCAATGCTGAGTTTAAGTTACAGCTGTTACCATGGAAACAGACCTACCAGTCCCAGGTGACAGAACAAGAGATCTTGAAAAGCTCTGAAGATTTTTTTTCATTAATGCACAAAAACTCTTTTGATATATTTTTTGTTAAGACTATAGCATTTAATTAATGCAAATATATTCCAAATGATTTTTTCACACTTACATAGGAAACAATAGATATTAGCTGCCTTATTTTTCAGACTACAATAATACAATTTATAGAGAAGTTAATTTAAAAAAATCTAAGTCGATATACTATAGGTCAAACCATAAATTATAGCTAACAATTCTTTTCTTATAGAGCACAGTCCAATATTAAATCAAGTCCCAGTCTCAGTTTATGAAAGCTATTTTCAATGGATTATAAAGTAAAAGACTTTATTGTTTAGCAACTTCCTTTCAGCTCTCAATTAGACTGTTGATCAACTTTTTTTTTTTGGAGACAGTCTCACTATGTGGCTCTCAGTAGAGTGCCTAACATCATAGTTCACAGCAACCTCCAGCTCTTGGGCTTAAGCGATCCTCTTGCCTCAGCCTTCCAAGTAGCTGGGACTGCAGGCGCCCGCCACAACGCCTGGTTGTTTTTTGTTGCAGTTTTGTTGTAGTTGTCATCGTTGTTTAGCTGGCCCGGGCTAGATTCGAACCTGCCAGCCTTGGTGCATGTGGCTGGCTTCGTAACCACTGTGCTACGGGCACCAAGCCTAATTTGTTGATCAATTTATGTGAAATGTATAAACACCAATTAAAAAATTATGCACAGTATAGATACATACATTACAATACCCATTCACTAGGTGGTGAACGTTTATTATGTTTGAAAAATTTTAAACAACTATCCATAACGCAGCAAAGAATCCACTCTCAATGTCTCTTGGTAAACATGTTTTCTAGGATGAATAATGAGAAATATAATGACTAGTTAAAAGTGTTTATTTTAATAGGTAAGTATCAAATTTCCCTTCAAAAAGCTTTATCAATTTATCCTTTTACCAGCAGTACATGAGAGTACCCAATTCCTCTCCGGCTGGTCAACACTTAATGTATGTTTTTTTCCAGGGACTGAAAAACCACTAGTCATGACTGTTTTAACTAGCATCTCCTGGGGTGGTAACTGAGGTCATGCTTCTTACTACCTGCTCATATCCTTTGTTCATTTTCTTTTTCACTGGTCTTTCTTGCTTATTGATTTGCAAGAAGTCCTTTAGGAGGATTTTGTTTCGGTTTGGTTTTTTGACAGATAGTCTTGCTCTGTCACAACTAGATGCACTGGCAGTCATCATAGTTCACAGCAACCTCAAACTCTTGGACTCAAATGATGCTCTTGCCTCGGCCTCCTGAGTAGCTGAGACTACAGGTGACCACTACCACACCTAGCTAGCTAATTTTTCTATTTTTTGTAGAGATGGGGATCTTACTCTTTTGAAGTTTGTCTTAAACTCCTAACCTCAAGCAATCTTCCTGTCTTGGCCTAAGAATCTTTTAAAAAATACATTAAATAGATCAGTCCTCTATTGTATGTATATACATACAGGGTGGATATAAAGTTCATGCACAATTTAAAATAGTCCTCTATTATATGTATATATATATATATATACAGGATGGATATAAAGATCATGTGCAATTTAACACAGGCCGGGTGCAGTGGCTCATGCCTGTAATCCCAGCACTCTGGGAGACTGAGGCGGGTGGACTGCCTAAACTCACAGGTTCGAGACCAGCCTGAGCAAAGAGCAAGACCCTGTCTCTAAAAATAGCCTGGCATTGTGGCGGGTGCCTGTAATCCCAGCTACTTGGGAGGTTGAGGCAAGGGAACCACTTGAGCCCAAGAGTTTGAGATTGCTGTGAGCTATGATGTCACAGCACTCTACCAAGGGTGACAAAGTAAGACTCTGTCTCAAAAAAAAACAAAAAGTTTAACACAGTAGATCACACACAAACTTTATGTCTATCCTGTATATAGTCATGTATCACATAATGATGTTTCCAGCAAAGATGGACTGAATGTATGACAGCAGTCCCAAAAGATTATATAGTACTGTATTTCACTGTACCTTTTCTATGTTTAGATATATAACTACTTATCATTGTGTCACCTACAACATTTAGTTCAAACTGTATAGATTTGTAGCCTAGGAGAAATAGGCTACACCATACAGCCTAGGTGTACAGCAGGCTATATCAGCTTGGTTTGTGTAAGCACACTCTATTTCATTTGCACAACAATGAAACTGCCTAATGAGACATTTCTCAGAACATATCCCTGTCATTAAACGACACATGACAGTATTTAGAAAAATGACATTTCTTCTCAATTTACTACCTTCAGTTTTTTTTCCTTTTATTCTAGTACAGAATTGGGTAATAAATCCCTACGTACCCATCACAGTGTTACCAATTACCAATGCATTGTCACTGTTCTTTTAATTCTGTTTAAGATTTGTTTATGGCACATATAATTTAACTTTTAATGTAGTTAAATATCATTTTTTCCGCTGTCTTATTTAAAGAGGCCTCTCCTGTCTCAAAGTTTTATAGTTTATAATCCCTGATGTGCAGCTGTCAAGAAAATGTGATAAACAGAAATGAAGTGTCCAAAACTGAATCCAAGTATAAATGGGAATTTGCAATAAGAAATGGACAAATGGATATCAGAATGAAACTTAAGACACCTCCATCAGAAATTTCCAGATCACACACACAAATAATACAGAGAATCTGAATCACAACATTTGAAATTTGAGCAATTACAAAAATTTAGGTTAAACAAAACAATGATGTGGAACATTTACAAATATTGGTTGTGCTTTGGGCCAGTGTTTCCTTAACTTCCCTAATGATAAGAATCACCTGCTTGTTAAAAATCAGATTTCAGAGCCCTGCTCCAGACATATACATGAGAAGAATAGATTTTTTGTTTTTTTGAGACAGTCTCACTTTATTGCCTTTGGTAAGAGTGCCTTGGCGTCACAGCTCACAGCAACCTCTAGCTCTTGGGCTTAGGCAATTCTTTTGTCTCAGCCTCCCAAGAAGCTGAGACTACAGGTGTTTACCACAACACTCGGTTATTTTTTTTTGTTGCAGTTTGGCTGGGGCTGGGTTTGAACCTCCCACCCTCAATATATGGGGCCAGCGCTCTACCCACTGAGCCACAGGCACCACCCAAGAACAGATTTTACATGCAGCTGTTGAGGAACTGCCAAATCAATGCCTTAATCTCAGAAGTATGTACAATGGGCTTAATAATTTCAAGTGGCTGGGGGTGGAGGGGATAAGAAAATAGGACATAGGAAATAGTAAAAAGGGTCCTTCTCTTATAAGGAATAGGGCGTATTTTCTAACACAACCCCACTGTGCACGTTAAACATGTCTCCTCCCTGTTATTCAACATGTGCTTACATTACTTAATTTTTGTTACGGTATGAGAAAATTTTACTTTACACCATAATAAAAATAAAAAGAACAAATGTAAATTTAAGTGGCAACTGACACCCATCCCTGATGACAAGAAGTGAAAGGAGTATGTGGACCCTGCTGACTGGAAACACGCACCAAGGACAGCAGTCAGTGCCCAGCCCCTGCGTCTGGTGGCCATGGAGAATCCTCACCCATGTTGCCAGACCTTTGATTTCTCCAATAAATTAGAAATATGGATTTTTTTAAATGCAAAACACCAGAATTTTAAATGTTGGAAAGAAATTAAAATGAAAATGTTGTATTGGTCAGTCACTGCCAGACCAACTGACTAGTCTGGCTTTTTTGTTTGTTTTTCGTTTTCAATAAAAAAGATCCCACTCTGTCATCCAGGCTAGAGTACAATGGCCAAATCATAGCTCACTGTAACCTTGAGCTTCTGGGCTTAAGCACTCCTCCCATCTCAGTCACCCTAATAGCTTAAATACAGGTACACAGGTAATGTGCCATCAAGTTTCACTTTTTTTTTTTTTTTTTTTTTTTTAATAGAGACTGTTCTCACTGTATTGCTCATGCTGGTCTTGAACTCGTAGCCTCAAGTGATCCTCCCACCTCAGCCTACCAAAATGCTAGAATTTACAGGTATGAGCGACCATACTTTGTAGGCAACTGACAAATCTTTAGGCCAGATGCAGCTGGCAGGCTCTCAGTTTATTTATATAAATAAATTTATATAATGTTATTAAAACAATGTGAAATTAGCAATGGATTAGATAGAAAATGAATCATCTGCAGATTACTTATAATACCTAATGCAAGGAAGGGGAAGGGAGGGGGGAGGTTTGGGTGGAGGGAGGGTGATGGGTTGGGCCACATCTATGGTGCATATTTTTATCTATAATAAAAAAAAAAAAAGAAAAAAAAATAACACCTAATGCAATGTAGAATGCTAGGTATAAATAATTATTACACTATAGGGAATATTAACAAGAAAGTCTGTACATGTTCAGTATAGACACATTTCCCCCCCAGTATTTCTGATGTACATCTGGTTGAATCCACAAATGTGGAACTCATGGATATAGAGGGCCAAATATATAAAGAAAACTTATGGAAGCCTCCTTGATAAACACAAACTTTAGAAAGAAATTTAATTTTCATGGGCGGTGCCTGTGGCTCAAGAAGTAGGGCACCAGCCCCATGTACTAGAGGTGGTGGGTTCAAACCCCACCCTGGCCAAAACTGCAACAATGAAAAAAAATTTTTTCACTATGGATTGATTAAATAAATTGTGGTTATTAATACAATGATACAGGCTTGTTTTCTTTTCTTTCTTTTTTTTTTGAGACAGAGTCTTACTTTGTCACTCTAGGTAGAATGCAGTGGTGTCACAGCTCACAGCTACCTCAAACCCCTGGGCTCAAGCGATTCTCCTGCCTCAGCCTCCCAAGTAGCTAGGACCACAGGTGTCTGCCACAACGTCCAGGTATTTTTTGTTGCAGTTGTCACTGTTACTTAGCTGGCCTGGGCCAGGTTCAAACCCAGCTCCCTCAGTGTAGTGTGGCTGGTGCCATAACCACTGTGCTACAGGTGTCGAGCTGATATAGGCTTATTTTCATTGATGAAGAAATACATCACATACATTAAATAAAAAGATTTTTATAAAAGCAGTTACATTAATGGAATTTGATAAAATTTTACAATATGCCCAGCACATATATGTACATAAACCCTGTACACGTGGTATATAGGCAATGGATAGTGTATGATAGTGTATATGGACGCAGAAACGTTACGTACTAAAATGGTAATCATCATTACCTATAACAGGTGACAATATTGTGATCATTTAGGGAGGTTCTTATACTGCGTATTTTTTAATACACATAAAACTATTATCATTTTAGGAAAAAAATAAATAATAAAGAAAAACTGTTTAATTAAATTTCACCAGGGCTATGCTTTATTCTGTTTCTATCCACAAAATGATGGTTTTTAAATAAAATATGAACATTGTATTGTCTCTAAAGTTAAAAACCAGTAGAATTAGAAAAAGTTATTTGTCACATCCCATAGGAAAAAGCGGGGAGGGTCTTAGTGTAATAATGATTCTGGGTTCAATTTGTAATAGCTTAGAGCAAGATCATAAAATATTTCAGCTGACTTTCCAATTTAGTGCTATGATTAGAACATCTTCATAACTATGCATACAAAAGAAAAGGTATTTAAATGTAGCATTTTAAAATATTAAACACAGAAATTTTATGTACCAAAAGATATAAAAACTTACTGTGATTTCAACTGAACCATTCACAAAGGGAAATTCAAGTGTCCTAACTTTCCCGTTAAAGAGTGGGGTATCAGTATCTTCTTCATTAAGACCTTTGATGGTTGCTATTACAGTGCCAATCAAATCAATTCCAGTATGATTGCTGTGTTCATCCTTTCAATAAACAATGGAAAACAACTAATCAGAAGGTCATTACACCCAGAGGACATGGACAAATTGGAAACAAAACATCTATTCAGAGAGCCCCAAACATTACATTACTCTACTTCTTAATCTAAGCACAAAATTCAGTTCTAAGTTTAAGTGTTCCACAGGCAGGAAATAGTTTCAGAAATCAGAAAAGAACCAGAATCCTCCACCTAACACAATGGCTCCTAACTTTCCAAATTATAAGAACTTCCATTTTTAAATTTTACCTTTTACCTTTTACATACTTTTAGCACCTTACTGATAAGAAAAAGTATTTAATACAAAAAGATATTATGACCTTATAATGATTTTTAATTACTTTATTAACTTCAGCAGTATGTGCATAAATAAATGTAAAAAGCAACAGATTTATGTCTAAAATACCCTGTATCAGTGGTTCTCAACCTTCCTAATGCTGTGGCCCTTTAATACAGTTCCTGTGGGTTGCGACCCACAGGTTGAGAAGCTCTGCCCTGTATGATTCAGTCATTTGGTGCTTATGTGAAGGACTACTTGTCTAAAGCAAGAAAATAAACTCGAAGTAGTTAGATATTCCACCAGCCAAATTTTCCCTAAGGGGGAAGTCCCACTCTTGTGTCTTACATGTTTTTGTTAGTATCTTTGGCAGCTTTGTTGCTGCTTACTCTCTAGCTCAGGCGTCCTCAAACTTTTTAAACAGGGGGCCAATTCACTGTCCCTCAGACCATTGGAGGGCCGGACTATAGTTTAAAAAAATGAAAACAAACTATGAACAAATTCTTATGCACACTGCACATATCTTATTTTGAAGTAAAAAAAAAACGGGAACAAATACAACTCAACCGCTTCATGTGGCCTGCGGGCCACAGTTTGAAGACACCTGCTTTAGGTATTCAGTAGCTTTAAGGAACTCTCAGGTCGGTGCCCGTGGCTCAAACGGCTAAGGCGCCAGCCACATACACCTGAGCTGATGGGTTCGAAATCCAACCCGGGCCCGCCAAACAATGACGACTACAACCAAAAAGAAAAAATAGCGGGCACCTCTAGTGACTCCAGGAGTTGGAGGTTGCTGTGAGCTGTGATGCCACAGCACTCTACCCAGAGTGACAGCTTGAGGCTCTGTCTCCAAAAAAAAAGGAACTCTCATTTTCTTAACTATGATCAGTTATCAGTGCAGATTTCTTCAAAGTACTTAACTATCTACATCTGATTCTTCAGTCAAGCAGACATTTTAGAATTAATATAGCCCAGTGTGATGGACTGCCTGAGCACCAAAGTTCAAGACCAGCCTGGGCAAGAGTGAGACCCCATCTCTAAAAATAGCTGGGCACTGTGGCAGGCACCTATAGTCCCAGCTATTCTGGAAGCTGAGGCAAAAGGCTCACTTGAGCCCAAGAGTTTGAGGTTGCTGTGAAACTATGACGCCATGGCACTCTACCCAGGGTGACAGAGTGAGACTCTTGTCTCAAAAAATAAAAGTATTAATATAGTTCATAATATGTTTACAATATATACTTGAAATATGGGAGTAAAGGTAGGTATAAGGTAGGAAAGGTGGGTAGATTTCTGCATTCTGAAATCACTGCTTCTTGGTAAATCTATATTAATTTTATGGACAATGTTATTCTATTTTGTACTCAAATACAAAGATGTTTACATTTACTTCATATAAAAACTTTATTGCGTTAAGTTTTCTATATAACCTTAAAGTGAGTAAGTAATTTAACTCTATAATTACCATTCTGTACTCTAAAATCAAAATAACGTTTGCTACCCTGTAGTTTTGGAAGAAAAATAAACATTACCGTGATACTGAGAAGCAGGTCTTTGACCAAAGTCCTATTGGTAACTGAGCGAACATTAGAAACAGCTGGTGTAGGTGGTTGGCTTTTAGGAACTAACTTCACAGGCTGATTAGGTAGAACATCAACTATAATCTTATAAAGCAAAAGAAGCATTTTGATTAACAATGTATGAACGCTGTAATATTTAAGAGGAAAGGAAGATGATGGCACATACTAAATGAAATTAAATGTTACCCTCTAAAGTTTATTTCCATTAATTCCTTAAAAATAATCAACTTACTTTTAAAATTCAGGATAAAAGACAGGTCAGATTAATTTCTGAATGTTTATAACCACCTAAGAACAAATTTAGGGGCATTAAAAAATATAGGTGATTTTAAAAATTCAGTATACTGACACTATTAAATGGAGATGAAGTGTGTTAAAACTACCTTGAACTTCACTAACCACAATTTTAATAATTTAAATGTTATTATGTGAAACTTTTTTATGTACAGTTGACCTGAGCAAATCTACAATGCCATACACTAAAATGCTTACTGAGTCTTTGATGAAAAGAGAGATAGAAAAGTAACTTCTGCATCAGGTCAAATTACTAAACACATTAAAATATATTCTATTCTAATTTTCCTGAAAATTGAATTATGCATACTTTGCATCCAACAATTAATTAACTTTTAATAAAACATTTCATTCATCAACTAAGCAAGAAAATGTACAGTAAACTGTGGACTGTAAAGAAAATAAGCAAACCTGTTCACTGTTGAGAATATTTGCTTTATCCATCATAAAAACAAACTGGATACAATATGTCCCCACTTTGTTAGGAATTACTTTCTCCCTAAATTAAAAAGAAAGAGATAAGATTGATCAGTGATCATTTTTAATTAAAACATGAAGGAATTCAAAGCATCAACATTTCTGTTCCTTTCACAAAATGAGTAAGAACAGAATTACTAATACTGCATTTGCTTTCATTCATTTGGCAAATATTTCTTACATATTAGACTTCATACAGGCCCAATCTTACCTGCACGTTCTTCTACGAAACATCCAGAATATTCTGGATATGGTAGAAATGAAAAAAATAGGAATATAAAGCTGAGAGAGCAGCAAAACACACCAAAAAAAGCTTTATTATATGTCAAGTAAATTTTGCTTTTCTTCTACATCATAAATTTCCAATAGACAGTCTTGCATTTCAGAATTATATCACACCCTGCTGATCTTCTATGTGACTTTCTTTTCCATTTAAGTACTATCCTAAATATTTTAACTTTAGGTACAGGGGACAAGCATATACGGGCTCAAAAAGCCCATTCGTTACATATTTTTGGTATGTGTGGAGATTGCCTTTTTATTTAACAGAGACAAGGCTGGGGCCTAATGCTAGCTCACCATAACCTCTAATCCCGGGGTTCAAACAGTCTTCTTGCCCCAGCCTTCTGAATGGCTGGCAGACCAGCTCGCCCAGAGACTATAGGATCTCTATGTTGCCCAGGCCAGTCTCTTAAATTCTGGCCTTGGCCTCTTCAAGCACTGGAATTACAGTTGTAAGCCACCAGTTATGGACTGTTGTTAAATATTTAGGAACTTGGTGAGCCAGTCGTTAAGTTTAAAATCAGCCATGATGGGAATATTACACTATGGAAATCAGCAAATGGTACAAGTCAAATCAAGACCCCCAACCCCCACTCCATGTTTACCAGGCCACTACAGATTTACGGTTGCCAAGCCTGCCTACTTATTTTTTTTTTCACTCCAATCCATACCTCCTCTGATCAGGCTCCAGGATAAACGATAGACACAAAAATTGCCGTGGGCAGTTCTCATTGCCTCTAAGTTTAGATCAGTGGTTCTCAACCCACAGGACCCACAGGAACTGCATTAAAGGGCCGTGGCATTAGGAAGGTTGAGACACTGGCTAGATCAAGTTCAAGGGCTATTCTTTTTTTGGAGAGAGACAGTCTCACTTTTCACCCTTGGTAGAGTGGTGTGGCATCATAGCTCGTGATCATTAAGGTACTTTTTGCATGTCATTCATATGAACAGATAGGAATGAAAATATTTCCATTCATTCAAAAATATCCAAAATATGGAAATAACGTATAACTGACAGTGTATATATACATATTTTTACTGAGACAACATTCACGTAACACAGAATTATTCATTTTAGGGTCTACAATTCACTGGCATTTAGTACATTTACACTGTTGTACAACCATCACTTTTGCAGTTTCAAAACATATGTGATTTTTTAAAAATATGTATTTTAAAGTTTTGGCTCAGGCTCAGCACCTATAGCTAAGCAGCTAGGGTGCCAGTCACATACACCGGAGCTGGAGGGTTCAAACCCAGCCCCAGCCTGCCAAACAACAACTACAACAAAGAAAATAGCCAGGTACTGTGGTGGGCACCTGTAGTCCCAGCTAGTTGGGAGGCTGAGGAAAGAGAATCACTTAAGCCCAAAGAGTTTTAGGTTGCTGTGAGCTGTGACACCAGGGTACTCTACCTAGGGTGACATAATGAGACTCTGTCTCAAAATAATAATAATCATAAAATAAAATAAAAGTTTCCTCAAATTGATGCTTTGGAATGCTAAAATAAAGTTCAACTGAAAAAAAATCACACAAATATTTTAGAATAAATGACACAGCTCAATTCTCACATTTTAATAGATGTTATACACTGAAAGATAATTTAATAGACTAAAAGCAGTCTGCCCCTTCTAGGATGTCTAAATCTACTCCGTGTAATAATTTGATCATACCTTAAAAGATCAATGGCAATGTTATTCAAAGAGCAGTCCAAAGATAGGGGCTGATTTGACCATGTTGTTACTGGTCTGTCACAGAAATTATAAAAGAGTATTCAAAATATTTTTAGCAATGTGACATTACCTTGACAACAAGTCTACGTTCAGGAGGCCTTTTTAAAATTATTAAACAAAAAGCATCAGTTTATGACAGAATTTAAAAATAATAAAAACTCCTTTATCAGTTAAACTGAAAAAGCACTGAATAAATATAAGCCTTTTGACTTTACTGATAATAACTTAAATGTTTTTTAAAATTTTAAATTAATATGAGGGTACAAATGTTTAGGTTACATTGTTTTCAACTCTAAGGTAAACTTCAAGTTGTAGTTGAGCCATTAATTTAAAGAATTTTTAAAGAAACTTTAGACATAATCTTTTTTGATTTGGAAATGGAGGTCCAGAATGAAAAAGTAACATGCTCAAAGTCAAATAAATACTGAAAACTGGTCTAATTTTAGAATTATGGAAATCTCTCACATAATAAAAAAATTATGAAGTGCTCTAATAACATTAAAAAACTCTTCTGATGAAGCTGATAGTTTCTAATGCTGATACATTACTAATTAGCTAATGCTAATCTTCCCTCAAACCAATTTATGAAACTTAAAAACAAACGAAAACAAAGATTTTTGGGAAAAGTGACAAAACATTTCCAGATACTAACATTTGACAAACCATTACAGATACTAACATTTTCTTTTTGATCATAAATTACTTTTCCCTTGGTGAATCCATAAATATCTCTAAGATTGAATTAGTTTGTAACAAAATATACATAAAAATATGAAATGATTTGAGAGATACCTGAAATAGAAGCAGCCATCTTCTTTGTCATTATCTTTTATTTTATTACAACTAAATGTTTCTGCCTAGAAAGGAGAATAAGGGAGAAGAGAGAAAAGAAAAATGACAAACTTTAACATAGCATACTTTGGATGAAAACTTTCCTTAACTGGATGCAAACCCAGATAGCATTTGGAGTTTATATGCAAGCACACACACACATGTATATCTTCATAATATATGTAAAGACACAATGTAAGAGTGGTCACAGAAGAAAGACATCCCATCATTAAAAGGAACACAGCAGATCTCAAGGGTAGTACTATTTTAAGGCAACTGAAGCTTGATTGGACAGATGGTCTAAATTAAGCAAGTGAAGATCCAAGCAGTTGACTTTAGACTATAAAAATAAGCAAGGTAGTTCCCAAAACAGATGATTAAAATGAACTATAAATGCTGAAGTAGATTTATTAAACCAGGAGACTGTGGCAAGCTTTAACCCTTAGTTCTCAATTTAAGATTTACTTCAGATATGCAGTGTCCAGTATGGTAGCCATTGACTGGCTATGTGTGCCTACTAAGCACCTGAAATGTGGCTGATCGATACAGAGATATGGTGTAAAACACCAAATTTCAAAGGCTTGGTAACATAAAAGAATATAAAATTTCACTAACAATCTTTAAAATATTGGCCATATGTTGAAATGGTAGCCTTGATATGTTAGGTTAAAAATAATTAGAATTAATTTTATGTTATTTCCTTTCACTTTTTTAATGTGGCTACTAGAAAATTTAAATGCCGGTGTGATATTTCTGTTGGACAGCGCTGCTCTGGACACTCCAACTCTTCTCCCCATTCACCTCTTGCCCCTGTACTCTATCAACCACAGAATCTCTCTGTTATCTTATTTTCTGTTATCCCTTCATGATATTGAATGATTTTGCCTTGTCCTGCTGTCCTTCGGACAAAACAATTTTGAAACACATGGTGATGTAATTTTTTTTAATCCCAAAGAATAAATTTCTCAAATATATACACATAACATTTTTATGTTAAATTCAACTTAAAATTTTTAAGTTAAACATAAGAGCTATTTTTAACTTCTAAGAATGTTTTCCACGACTTACATTTGCTGGTGGTCGGCTCCCACTGTTAAATAGCTTCCACATTTTCATGGAAATACGTGCTGAATTAATATTTTTAATGATACTGTCATCTTCAGAAATAACACTAATCATGAAATCTGTTATGGTAAATATTTAAAAATTTATTTTCTTTCTAGTTCAATTGACAGATATGGTTAAATAACTATGTGTTAAAGCATTATCTTATTTAAATGCTAATAATAAAATTCTGATAAAAAAATAAAATTCTTCTTTAATGAGGATATCCTAACAATTCATCTATAAAACGTACTAATCATGACAGATAATCCTCTAGTGCAGTGGTTCTCAACCTTCCTAATGCCACGACTCTTTAATACAGTTCCTCATGTTGTGGTGACCCCCAACCATAAAATTATTTTTGTTGCTACTTCATAACTGTAATTTTGCTACTGTTATGAATCGTAATATAAATATCTGATAGATAGGATTGTCTTAGGTGACCCCGGTGAAAGGGTCGTTCGACCCCCAAAAGGGTCACGACCTACGGGTTGAGAACCGCTGCTCCAGTGCCAAATCTGGACATCAAGGCTTCCCCTAGAAATTTAACGAATATATCTTTGTTTTTAATATCCTTCTGCCTTACTTTCACAATCTGCTGATGCTTTACGCTCTAACATGCAATATGAAAAAGAACAGAATGCATGCTCAGCAACTTACATCTAGGCCAACTATTTCAAGAATAGAGGGGCGGCGCCTGTGGCTCAAAGGAGTAGGGCGCCACCCCCATATGCTGGAAGTGGTGGGTTCAAACTCAACCCCGGCCAAAAACGCAACCCCCCCCCAAAAAAAAAAAAAACAAAAAACAAATCAAGAACAGAATGTTTAGGCTCGGCGCCTATAGCTCAGTGGTTAGGGCGCTGGCCACATACACCGTGGGCTGGTGGCCCAGGCCTGCTAAACAATGGTGACAACTATAACAAAAAAATAGCTGAGCGTTGTGGCAGGTGCCTTTAGTCCCAGCTACTTTGGAGGCAAGAGAATAGCTTAAGCCCAAGTTGGAGGTTGCCATGAGCTGTGACCCCATGGCACTCTACCGAGGGTGACACAGTGAGACTCTGTCTCAAAAAAAGAAAAAAAAAAAAGAAAGAAATCATAAAAGAACTAAATATTCTATCCTTTTCTTTATAGAGACAGAGTCTCACAATGTCATTCTCAGTAGAATGCTGTGACATCACAGCTCACAGCAACCTCAAACTCCTGTACTTAAGCTACTCTCTGGACTCAGCCTCCCAAGTAGCTGGGAATACAGGGGCCTGCCACAATGCCCAGCTATTTTTTTGTTGCAGTTGTCCCTGTTGTTTAGCTGGCCAGGGACCGGGATTAAACCCGCCACCCTCAGTGTACGTGGCTGGCACCATAACCACTGTGCTATTGGGCACTGAACCTCTTTTATGATCTCTAATAGCATACAGAAACTGAACTATCATCCTATATAAATTCCTATTATACTAACCATTTGTAACATTAACTTGGCACCTGCTACAGTTTTTTGAATCACAGGAAATAGAACTTATCTCCCCCAAACAGATTTAAAATTGTATACAAAGTATAGTCTACTTTATAAAATATAAAGGACTATGTATATATATAAGTAAAAAGGCTACATATATACATAACTTAATCATTAAAAACTACTGTTAAACATTTTAAATCTAAATTTTAGGGGTACTTCATTCACTACTTAGAACTATTTATAGGAAAGTAATTTATCCTTTCAAGAAAACAGAAATCTTTCAGAATATTGCCTGTGTAAAGCTAATTTCCTATTAACTTAGTGACCATCACATTATATTGAAATGATCTGCTTGCCTGTCTGCTACCTTACACCAAACCCATTGAAAACTATCATATTCATTATTATAATTAAGAGCCCAGCATAGTGCCAAAACACAGCAGGTATTTGGTAAACATTTATCATTCTGAAATAGTTTTAATAATAAACATGGACATGATGTATCTCCATTCAAATTAAGCTCAATAGTCCTGGTTCTAATGGGCTTATGATGACATCACCTAATCAGTAGAGCATAACTCCACAGTTCTCACCATTTAGTTCATATTTCTTTTATAGAATTTCACAATTCGGTGAATGTACAAACACACGTAACCAATTAGCTCAAACTGTTAGTTTATGTATAAACTTTAGGTTCATTATTGACATTAAAAGAATACAGGCATGTGATAATATTAGACACTAAAGTCAAATGTTTTTGCCACTTAAAAGGCTATTATATGCATGATTTTTTTCATTATGCTGAACACCTAGGATAATTTATTCCACTAAAATAAAAGGCCAATTATTATTATAGATTAATTTAAATACTATGAAATACTCACCAGTGAAAAGACCCCCTGCTAAAAAAGAAGCATCTTTGTCATATTTAACATTGATACGGACAGGCTTTTCAGGATCTGGAAGGATCATTAACTTAATTGTAGGTCCTTCTATGGTACTCTTGTTATAGACAGCTTTAAGCTGCAAAGTATGTTCTCCCCTAATGGGGGAAAAAAAAGAAGAGGGGTTCAAATTGCATTAGTTATAATCTAAAAATTATGAGACACTTTACACAAAGTTTAACTCTTTTAGGAAACCTCTCAACTTCTATTCAGTTCCAACTCCTGCCTAACGTTAAAAAAAAGGATGATTATTACTCCTACTTTCAGCAAGTAAAAGAAAAACAAATCTCTACAATGCCAATAACTATCAAACTTTAGGTTCTTACCTAGGGGCAAAAACACTGAACACTCCCAAATTAGCCCTGCCCTTGTCATCTGTTTTATGCTGTTGGTTTGAAGGTGTGAGCTAAAAACAAAACAAAGCAAAAGGATTAATTATAAAACTCTAGATGTCAATCAAATTGTTTTATTACAATATTCTTTACCTTTATTCTTATATTAAAAGTTGTATTTGCTGTACTCTTAAAATCTAAAGTTTTTTAATTTGAATTAATTCAAATAACATAATACGTACTCATAAATCCAAAGGATAATAATTACTCACCTTTATCAATTAAACTAGAACTCAATGTATTTCAGTTATTACGTTGCTGAATTCTATGGTCACTGCTTTCATATCACTGATGTATCAAATGCAGTTTGGATACACGAGCACTGAAGGTATACACTAAAGCTGGGGCAGATGTGAGGGATGACAATGGGAAAATAAATACTGCATAGGCTGGGCATGGTGAGCCACACCTGTAATGCTAGCACCCAAGAAGCTGAAGTGGAAGGATCCCTTGAGCTCAGAAGTTTGAGACCAGCCTGAGTAGGAACAAGAACTCGGCTCTACTATTAATAAAAACAGACAAATTAGCCAGCACTAAAACAGAAAATTAGCTGGGTGTTGTGATAGACACTTGTAGTCTCAGGCACCAGTAGTCCCCTGTGTAGCAGGAGGATCGTTCAAACCCAGGAGTTTGAGGTTGCTGTGAGCTAGGTTGAGGCCTGAGTACTCTTTATAAATATATATATTTATTTTATATAAATATAAAATATGTATTTATATATATAAATATTATAATTAATTATAATATATAATTAATATAATTATAAAAATAATTAATTAATAAAGTAAATATGATATGCACATATACTCCAGTCAAGGGATCATAACACTGTATCTCCATTCTTTCTTCATCTTTCTCTTGAATGTTTACTCAGATATCGTTCTCAAAATTTTGCTACAGTACACTACATTTATAGAGATAACCAAGGCTTGGACTTTTTAAGTGGCCACATTTCCTAATAATTGATTAGAAAAGCCTCTTAGCCTTTTAAGGATGCTTCTCTAGAAACCAGAATCATACCCTTATTCTGGGGTTAAGAACAATCACTCTCTAACTCTGCTGGAAGCCAACATTCAAAACAAAAAGTGAATTTGTTGGTCAGTCCCTGAAGTCGCCACCCCAGTCGCCCCGGCGCCACCTCAGGCCTGGGTCTCCAGCAGGTGGGAGGCTCAGGCTCTGCACGGGCGGCGCTTCCCGGCTTCTCCATGGGGAAGGCCTGGGGCACCCGGATGCTCTGAGAAGGTTTCCACTGTTGCTGGGAGGACACACACAGTGGGATTCAGAATTCCTGGAGAATTGCCTTTGTGAAAAGCTGGAAGTATTTCTTTTTAAATTCCATCTCTTTGTTTTTCAATTTGTTGCATTTCAGAGAAACATCAAGAAACCATGAACAACATTAGTAATGAAGAGTTTGACTGCCATTTGCTTGATGAAGGTTTTACTGCCAAGGACATTCTGGACCAAAAAAACAATGAAGTTTCCTCTTCTGATGATAAGGATGCATTCTATGTAGCAGACCTCGGAGATGTTCTGAACAAACACCGAAGATGGCTAAAAGCTCCTCCTCGTGTCACTCCCTTTTATGCAGTCAAATGCAGTAATGACAGCAGAGCCATTGTGAAGACCCTCGCTGCCATTGGGACAGGATTTGACTGTGCTAGCAAGACTGAAATACAATTGGTGCAAAGTCTTGGAGTGCCTCCAGAGAGGATTATCTATGCAAATCCTTGTAAACAAGTGTCTCAAATTAAGTACGCTGCCAATAATGGAGTCCAGATGATGAGTTTTGACAGTGAAGTTGAGTTGATCAAAGTTGCCAGAGCACATCCAAAGGCCAAGTTGGTTTTGCAGATTGCCACTGATGATTCCAAAGCAGTCTGTCGACTCAGTGTTAAATTTGGTGCCACACTCAAAACCAGCAGACTTCTTTTGGAACGGGCAAAAGAGATAAATATTGATGTCATTGGTGTCAGCTTCCACGTAGGAAGTGGCTGTACTGATCCTGAGACCTTCGTGCAGGCCATCTCTGATGCCCGCTGTGTCTGTTGACATGGGAGCTGAGGTTGGTTTCAGTATGTATCTGCTTGATATTGGCGGTGGCTTTCCTGGATCTGAGGATGTGAAGCTTAAATTTGAAGAGATCACTGTGTCGTCAACCCAACATTGGACAAGTACTTTCCATCAGACTCTGGAGTGAGAAACATAGCTGAGCCAGGCAGATATTATAATATGTTGCATCAGCTTTCACACTTTCAGTTAATATCATTGCCAAAAAACTTGTATTAAAGGAACAGATAGGCTCTGATGATGAAGATGAGTCCAATGAACAAACCTTTATGTATTACGTAAATGGAGTATGTGGATCGTTTAATTGCATCCTTTATGATCATGCTCATGTAAAGCCTCTTCTGCAAAAGAGACCTAAACCAGATGGGAAGTATTAGTCATCCAGCATATGGGGACCAACATGTGATGGCCTTGACCGGATTGTTGAGCGCTGGGACCTGCCAGAAATGCATGTGGGCGACTGGATGCTCTTTGAAAATATGGGTGCTTACACGGTAGCTGCTGCTTCTACTTTCAGTGGATTCCAGAGGCCGACTATCTACTATGTGATGTCAGGACCAACGTGGCAACTCGTGCAACAAATCCAGAAGGCCGACTCCCTACCTGAAGTAGAGCAGGATGTTGGCACTCTGCCTGTGTCTTGTGCTTGGGAAAGTGG
>CAUYPK010166309.1:0-17605 GCA_963574355.1 Loris lydekkerianus | reverse complement strand
TAAAACCTGAACTTAAAATAAAAAACTTTGCTATACACCATATCAGAGTGTATGGTCTGTTTCTTGATTTAATAATTGCAGGAGCGAGTTTTACACCTACAGCAAAGCTTCTGCTCGTTCGCGTCTCCGGTCACGCAACATCAGTATATTGTTATAATTGTTTTATTATTATTGACCTGTTAATCTTCTACTGTGTATAATTTATTAGATAAATTTTATCACAGGTATGTAAGTAAAGGAAAAAAACATAGTATTTAGAGGATACTCTCTGTAATTTCAGGCATCCACAGGGGGCCTTAAAACTTATCCTCCATGGATAAAGGGAGACTATTATACTGAATCTCTGGCAGGTTGAACACAAGAAAAACTCTCATCCCTTCTCTTCCTCTCTCTGAATTCAGGAGCTTCAACCCAAAAAATTCCACCAACTTTCCCACATCTTGGGGAAGTACTGAGGGAGGAAACCTGTGGCCTGGCTTCTCTTGCTCTGGGACCTGTGTGCCTGTAAACTGTGTGTTCTTCTCTATGCCTGCAAGATGCAGCAGGTGTGTGTGCTCAGCATCCAGAGCCTGCCTCTATGGCAACACAAGCCTCAGTCCAAGCTCTCTTCAACAATCACTCTCTCTCCTACCCTCAAAGATGCTGGAGCCCTGCCTGCCCCTCCAGGCAGCAGGCTGGATACAACATGATGTTTTAATCCCTCTAGAAACTTGTGTCTGTTCTCCATCGGTTCAAAATCCAAAGAGATAGAGAAGTGTGATTCATTAGCACTCCTAAGCCCAAGTCTATGAAGGGTAGACTCAGATAAAGATGCTCAATGGAAGATTGAAAACATTTACTTTGAATTCAAGAGAGAGAACAGAATAGGAGAGAGGTATAGATTTGAGGCTACTGGAAGACAAATGATGACAGAAGATCCAGCATTGGAGGAGATGTGCTCTGGAGAGGCCACAGTCTCTCACTGAAAGGCACACTGTGCTAGACAGATGAGCATGACAGGAGTGCAGGTGATCTGAAGGGTAGACTCCCCATCCATGGGGCTCATCCACTACCTGGTTCCCACTGATTGTTGCCTTAAGAAATATGAACACACTATTGTCAGACCTAGTATATTTTTTAAGAAAGGTTAAAAATGAGATCTTGTGTGGAATTTTCAGATTCCTAAATTATTACATGGATCAAACAAAACAAATTTGCAGACCATATCTGACCCATAGGCTGAAACAAGATCAAGGGCAAAACATGCCTCTATTTGAGGTGTGAGGGAAGGGAGGGAGACAAAAAGAAGACAGAGTTTAGTGTGCATGAGAGAAAAGTAAAACTAAGGTGGTCTCATGCCAGGAGGCCAGAATGGAAGCAATGACTAGTTGTGTCATACCACGGAGACGTGGGTCAAGGAAACAGAACAGAAAGTCAGCCTCTTATATCTGGCAAATGGGATGTTCCTGGTGATCTTCCACCACCAGTTTAAACAGAATGAAAGGCACATCTGTGGGATTGCAAGAGACACTGAGATGAGTAGAAGTGAGGAAGTGCAAGAAAGGAGAGCAAATGACTCTTTCCAGAATTGGGCAATATGCGAAAGAAGAAATGTGTGGGTTGGTAGTGTGAAGGGTTACCGAGGCCAGTGGAAATTTTTAGAACAACAAGGGGCTGGATAACAGCAGTAGAAAACAATGTACTCAGAAAGAGGGAGCTAGTTTGGATGCGCTCCAGAGTGAGTGAGAGGGGACTGAATTGTGGGCCATATTAAAATGGGCCAAGAGGACCCTTGGGACAGGGCAGAAGGGCTAGGGTGGTAAAAATGCAAAGGGGAGGGGGAGAGAGACATTTAACATCAACGGCTCCCACTCACTCAATAGCATCAGTGGCAGGGCAGAAGCACTCTTGGGAAACCTAAGGAAAGTAGAGAAAGCCAGCAGCAGCCTGGGTGGAAGCAGCAATGGTCACAGAAGAGGGTAAGTTGGGAAGCTCCACAGCAGGGGAACTCTACTGCACTTAATGGAAGGGAATTCCAGTGGACAGAGACAGGCTCAGCAGTGCTTGTGTCACTCAGCAGAGTGGAACTGCCGAGGTGGGAAAGGCATGGCATTAAGGACAGGGTAACGATGAGATATTCACTCCTACTGTGCCTTCCTGCAAGGCCACACACAGCTGACATTCAATAAATGATGAAGAGCAGGCATAGCCGGTCAGCTCTGTATCTGATAGCCAGGGTTCTCACGTGCTATCAAACAATGCACATTCAAGATCTTGTTGAAATGCAGATTATGGTCCCATAGGTCTGGATGGGGCATGAGATTCTGCATTTATATAAAACAAGCTCCTAGGTGATGCCAAAGCTGCTGCTCCATGGACCACTTGAATAGCAACATTGTAAGGACTCAAACTGCTCATTGGCCAAGCCCACAATGGGGGAAAGAGAAGAAAATCTGCTTCCATGAACTCTGTGGCTAACTCTCAATCACACATATCAATATTGAGGGGGGAGGCTCAAGGCAGGCACTGTAGTGTTTTTATCCAACATATTTGCTGTCCTGATTACCTTTGCTTACACTGAACTTTCCCATGCTCAGAAGGAGAGGCAGCCAACTAGAGGTTGGGTATTTATAATATATAATAATATGAAGGATTATCCACATGTGAATGCTGAAAAGTCAACAGGATTTGGACATTCAAAATAAATAAATAGTTCAATGAAATAAAGGTAAATGTTACATGGAGGAACTCTGGAAGAGGAGATAGTGTTAGTCTTAACTCTGCCACGTTGTGGAATTGAGGAGGTCTCTATCTCCATGTATTTCTGTTCACCTCCAGTGAAAGACCAGGTCTGAATTCACTAAGGCCCCTTTCTAGCTCAGTATTCTGTGATTGTACCTGGAGGACATGGCCGTCAAGTGCTCAACAGCTGAGCACAGCTCTCCTTCCACTTCCTTTATTCACCACTAACTGAACATCCACAATGGGCAGCCCCAGCTGTCAGTCTCACAAAAGACTCAAGTCCTGCCTGCCAGCAGGTCTTGGTCTACTTGGGGAGAGGAAAACACAGTTCTTCCTCCAATGCTAGGGTAGACATCAGCCTGGGGTATATGGGGAACCCCCAGAAGGGTGCAGACCCCAAGTCAGGAAGGTGGCAAAAGGCTTCCCTTAAGTGTTGAGCTGAGCTGAGTTTTAAAGAATGGGCAGGTTCAGCTCGAAACAAGTGAATTAAAAAAAAAAAAAATGGTGGAGGAATTAATGTGAAGGGTGAGAGTGAATGGAGCCCAAGTCAGTGTGGCTGGAGCAGCCTGGGAGAGACAATCTGCCCTGCAAAACTTTCTCAACAGTCCATTACAGCTCCTGCATCCTTCCCTACCTTGCCTTTCTCTGAAACGTTGCTCAAACAGTTCTTAAGGGGATGGGTGGGGCAGTGGGGTGGGGGTGGGGGTGTGGGTACACAATACTTGGAATATTCAGCACAAAACAACACAGAACTAAAGCAGAAGATCATGGGAAGGACAGGAAAAGAGCAGGTAAAGACGCTGGGCCTCCAGAAAAGGTATTGATTGGTGAGAGTGGCTGTGACTCTGAATAACTAAGAAAGAACCCACACCACGACCCCAGGAGCCAGGACTGTGTACCTGCGTCTCTTCCCAAGAACCAAGGGTAGCTCCAGACCAGCATCCTGTTTCCCTGTCAGTTTTCCCCCATAAATACTTACATGAAGACAACAAAATATGCAGCCCTGATCGTAGTGCTTCTCAACTTTGCTATTAAAAATTCTTTGAAACTTTTAAAAATTACCTACATTCAAGGACTCTTCAAAAGGGTCTTCAGAAGGGTCATTCAATGGGACTCTTCCTGTCCCACTGTTACCCTGTGCTGACATGGGCAGTTCCACTCTGCTGAATGACCCAGGCACTGCAGAGCCCATCTCTGTCCACTGGAATTCCCTCCCTCAATGTCAGCTTGGCACCCATAGCTCAACGGTTAGAGTGCCAGCCCCATGCTCTGGGGATGGAGGGTTTGAACCCAGCTCCAGCCTGCTAATCAAAAAAAAAAAAAAAAAGAAACAAAAGAAAAATCAATGTCATGAAAAAAAGAAAAAGGAGAGAGTCTCCTAGATTAAAGGATACTACGGGAAACATGACAACTACATGCAAAGTGTGATCACTGATTGGACCCTGGATTTGAGGGCAAAAAAAACTATAAGCAACAGGGGAAATACAAGTATGAAGTATAATTAGGTAACATTATCATAACCATGGCCTTAGGTGTGATACTGGTATTGTGGTTATGCCAGAGAATGAATGTATCTAGGGAAGAACCATGAGGTGCTCAACTAAATGGTTCACGAACAAAGGTGTGTGCTGTGCCTACACAGGGTGTGGAGGAGTTGACAAGGCAAACAAGGCATCATATGTCAACATGCAATGAACCTTTGTGAAGGTCGTATGGGTGTTCTGCACTACTCTTTCAATATTCCCTTACATTTGACATTTTTCAAAATAGAAAGTTAAGTGAGACTCTTTGGGGATGGGGCTCTGCACCTGGATCCCTGGGTTTTCAAAGCTTCCCAGGAGATTTAAATGTGAATAATTCTTCATAATAGTATCTAACGCTGACTTTAGACCTCATAGAAAAAATTCCCTTTACATCTTTTGTATTAACCTGGATGGAGTTGAAACCCATTCTTCTTAGTAAAGTATCACAAGAATGGAAAAGCAAGTATCCAATGTACTCTATACTAATATGAAGCCAGTAGAGGATCTGATACACACCCACAAGACAGGAAAACTCAATTCAATTCAAGTTGGGGGAAGAGGAGAGAGGAGAGGGGGACTGGTGTGCTCCCACCTAATGGGCACCATATAAGTGTATATGGCACACCTCCTGGGGCAGGACACAACTACAACAGGGACCTTACCTAACAAATGCAAACATTGTAACCTAATCATTTGTATCCTCATATCAATCTGAAATTTAAAAATAAAGTCCCCTGATGGCTTTCAGAGCTTTTAAGACCCTGCAAGGCCACACTGTTCCTGACAGAGTCTTCTCCACCTCTCTTTAAGGACCAGAAATTTAGGGAGGTCCCAGAGGGGTCCTCCTGCTGTGTAGATAATGGCAGTTTTCTCACACAGGCAGGGTACACACCATTCCTTCACCTGTCCTGACCCACAGTGTGCACTGGTGTGACTCATGTGGCTACCCCCTCAACAGCAGTTCGAGCTCTCATCCCACTGGAGGTGCACTCCTGAGAGGTGCATAGACACAGGCAGCATCTATTTCACGGAAACTCTACGCCCTCACTTGCTGCCATGCAGCACTCACAATGGGTAGGAATGAGCCTGCAAGCATCAGCCACTTAGGAGTGTTGGAGGGAGAGGCATGCAGGTACTTACCTTGCCCTGCCAAAATACCTGCTGGCAACGAGGCTAATGAATCAACAGTTCTGTAGAATCAGGAAATAGTTCACATGTATGAAAAAACAAGGAACATTTTTGCCTTATATAAAAAGACAAACTGCAGTGTTTGGGGAAACAAATTGCCTTGAAAGCTCTATTCTTAGCTCAAGAATTGGGTAGGGATACATGAAAGAGGAAACCAGGCACCCAATGCAAATAGAAAGTCAGTAGCTGACCATCATCATCACCAGGCCTAAAAAACTACTAACCATGACAGCTAACACTGGAAGGTGCTCTTTAGGGTACTGTTTTTCAAACTTTTCTGCACATTGGAATCACATGGGGAGTTTTAAAAAATACTGAAGCTGGGTCCCATCCCCAGAGAGTCTGGCTTAATTGGTTTGAGATGAATTCTGGGCATTAGGATATTTAAAACTTCCCCCCAGGTGACTCTAATGTGCAGCAAAGTTTGAGAACCTCTGCTAAGCAGGCTTCATCACTCACATTCATTAACATTTAAGCTGCCCATGGTGGCTATGCTAGTCTTGTGGTCAGCTTCTACCTTGGCTATTCCTTCTCCCTCCTCGGGGCAGGGCCATATACAGTATATGAATACCAGATCATTGGCTCCTCAAAATCTCCTGGCCCTTCCAACAAGTGGAAACAAGGGCTTTTACCAGCTGGGACAGATGGACCCTAAGAGGTCAGAAGTGTTTCCCACTCTGGAAATAAATTGGGCAGTGGCCTGCCCCTGCATGCACAGTGGAACCAGCTTGGCAGCATTCATAAAATTCTGAGGCCCTGGCCTCACCGCCTGAGTTTCCAATTCAGCCATGAGATTTGGACCTGAAAATTAAAAGTCAGCCCTTACCACCCAGGTGTTTCTGCAGGCCCAGGACATAAGATGGAGGCTGCAGGAAAGTCCCTGCAGCTTCTAATGACCTGCAAGGAGAGGGCCTAAAGAGGGAAGAGGGAGGAAGGAGGAAGAAACAGGAAGGGAAGTGAGCAGAAAGGCAAATTAGGAAGTCAGGGTCTGCAAAGCTCCCCACCTTGTCAGGCCACTAGAACCCCCAGGAGCTTTTGAAAACACCACTTTATGCCCTCTTGTCCAACTAGGCGAGACTCTGTGGGGTGAGGTCCTATATCTGGATCCCTGAGTTTCTCAAAGTTCCCCCAGGGATTCACATGTGCTGCTGAGACTGACAAAGCTAGTCTATGAGAGCAAGTTCCTGACCACACCACTCTGCAGCTACCTGGGCCTGCACCCAGGGTGCTAAGGACTGAAGCCTGCCTCTGCAACAGGCCAGCCTGTGGGATCCCCAGGAACATTTAATCATGGGGACAAGGAGCGGGGAAATAGACATTCTCTCACACTGTTGCTGGGAATAAAAATTCCTTCAACGTTTTTGGGAAAGAACCTGGCAATTTTCAGAAAAGTGCAAATTCATATATTCTATAGCCTGACAATCTCACTCCTGGGAGATAAGCACACAAAGGAGTTTATTACTAATAGGAGCCAAATAAACAAAACTAAAAGCATACATAATGTCCATAAATATGGAAATGGCTGAGTAAATTGTGTGTACTACTGAATGTTATGAAAGCTTGTGCAATTATTTTTAAGAGAGGTCTACGGCTATTGACCTAAAGAAATGTCCGTGATGTAATATAGGGGGGGGGGGGGGGGACTAGTTATAGGAATACATTTTTTTTTCATTATGGAGAAAAAGAAACAAACAAAACACCCAACTCTGATTGTACATATGTATGTATGTCCATAAGTGTATTTGTCTGTCTGAATATGCATGGAAATATGGCATGAACAAAGACTATAGGCCATGCTTTCAACGCTAGCTGTATCACAGAGTTAGGAAGGAGAAAGGGGGAGTGTTTACTAATATTTTCTTCATGTCATTTTATTAGTAAAACTTAGGACCTACTACTTTTATAATTAAAGCAATTAATAAAGAAAAACCAAAGAGCAAGCTCTGGAGTAAGAATGCCTAGATCAAATCCCTAGATGTGTATGTACTAGCTTAAGTTCTTAACCTCTCTGCCCTTCATTTTCCTCCTTAGCAGAAGCTCAGGAGACCACAATCTATGTGCTGTCCACACCAAAGGGTTGTTGTATTAGGTGAGATAATTCAATTTCTGGCATATTATATGTCACACATAATACTTAATAAATGTTGTTTTTGTGGAAAAACTTAACTTAAGCCACCAATATGAGCTAAATACTTCTGCCCCGCTCCCAGCCCCCAATTCATACGTTGAAACTCTACCCTCTAATGTGATGATGTTTGAAAATTTGGTCTTTGGAAGGTGATTAGAATTGGATGAGGTCACGAGGGCTCTATCCTCATGAATGGAATTATGCATTCATGGAATTAGTATTCTTGTAAGAGTTCCCAGAGAGCTTGCTTCCTCTCTCCACCACATACAAAGAGTCAGAAGATGGCTGTCCATGAACCAACATGTAGCCCTCCCTCTACAGACAAATCTGCTGGTGCCTCCAGTCTCCAGAACCACGAGAAATAAATTTCTATTGTTGCTGAAGCCACCTAATCTATGGCATTTTTTACAGCAGCACAAATGGACTGAGACAGCACTGAGAACCTAACTTCTGGCTAACCTCACTTCCTCCAGCAAAGAAAAGGAACCCAAACCCCCTTTTCACTCTCTGCATAGTACAGTGATACTCCACAGTGGTCTCCCCTGAAACTTAGGCATGTAATGACTTCACGGAATTGGGGGTGGTCAGTGTTCTTTGTCATCTCCTTCAGCCCCAGAATGGGTCATTCTGTCCTGCTACTAAGTGACAACTTCTGGGCAGTGAAGTGCTTGGGATCTCCTGGGATTTTTTTTGTCCTATGAAACAAAAATAGTTACAATAATTACATAATTTCAGCCCAGTCGGCAATTGGCACTTCTGCAAAATCTCATGTCACAGATGTGGACTTGGCCCTGACTCTGTGCCTGTCGAGGAGCTAATTAGAATAATGGATGACTTGTGTTTTGTTCAAAGTACACCAAGTCAACTGTCCAGGCTTGGACAACTAACTCTGCTCTTTGCAATGGGTGCAGGAGCAGGAAGAGGCAGGGCTGGGCACTTTCTGTTTGGGCCAACTTCCCTGGAGAATGACAGGCTTTATTGAGAACATTTGCTTTTTATTCATACAAACACAATAAAGCCCAACGGAATTAGATCTAAGTTTTGCCCTTTCTTTCTCTGAATTGCCACTGTGATAATGGGAAAATGCTAGAAAAATCAAAACCCAGTAGCTCACTACTCACTCTATTTTCTATTCACTAAGGAAGAGAAGCAGAGGTAGGTCAATCATTTCTGACAACCAAGGAGATATTGTTTCCATGAAAACTCTTCTATTATGTGTACATCCTATTACAGGCTGAAATAGGCCCCATACCCCAAATCCATATGTGGAGAATGAGAATCAGTCAAGAAGGGATGGTAGTCAGACCCAAGAAGTAACGTTGCACATGCACACAGGTGGACAGTGGATAGCATGGACAGATAAGTGCCAACACGTCAGGGATGGTGCTCAAGTATGCTCTGAAAATCTCAGTGGTGTAGAGGTGTCCAGGGATAAGTAGGGAAGCATGTCTTCAATCCCTAATGCAGTGATTTTCAATTCGTGTGCTGTGAAAATTTTTTAAGATCATTAATTAAATTATTTTTGTGAAAGCACAGAAAGTATATTCTTTCTTTTTACTTTTTCTTTAACATAATTTGAGCATGCCATGCAAGTTTAATAATAGGTTCAAGTACGTCATGAGATAAAAAAAGGTTGAAAAACACTGCCATAGTGCGTAAAAACATAAGAAGTACTAGAAAGGGCAGAGGTCAGGGATTAGAAGATTTGAATCCAGACCCAGCACTTCCTGAGTGACCTGGGCAAGAGAATACCCCTCCCTGCCTCCATGTCCCCGAAATGTGGTGAGAATAAATGAAAACACTGTGCATAAAGCACCAGCAGTCAACCAGTCACCATGGAGTTTGTTCCACTCATTCATTCTGTCAGCAAAGCGTTACTGGCTCTGTGCTGTTTTCTAAGCAAGGTGCTGAATCATGAATAAGATACAAATTAGTGCCCTGTGTAGTCTGCTGAGGAATATAAACATTTTGAAAACTGTTATACCTTCCAACTTCCCATCCCATGCCCATCTTCTTTTTAAAGCCCATATTATTTGTGCTTGAAACATGTTATCAATAACTCAAAACACCCCACTGTCCATCACTCTTGGCTTATGTTAGCAGTTGACATCACCATTCTCAGAACCATCTGAAGTACCACAATGGCAGGTATTAACATTCAGCATGTGCACAGGATTACATAGACCCTCTCAGAAGATACATCTTTTGTGGCTCCATCAGTAGTCCTGCTGATATAATCTAAAACATGTATTCCTGACAGCAGAAACCTGCCTAAGTGGCTCCTTTATCGGGTTCCCACCAGGACACAAGTGGCTTGCACTACCTTATGCTGACGCACTGAGTTGTAACAGCAGTGATGTCACCAGTAAAAGGCCATAATAGCAGAGTGTTCTTGCAGCATGTTCTCCACCCACTTCCCTATGCTATAATCAGTGATCATTGTCCTCCAGAATCTCATCATTGCTTGACCATTTGGCATACAGAAAGGGAATAGTATGGTTTTCTGTCCCTTTGTAATAATGGCACTTTGCATTTGTACAGAACATTTAACTTATTCAGTACATTTTCTTGTCTAATGCTGGGTCTTATCCTAATGAAACAAAATTTCATGTGTTGTGTAATTGTTTATGCCACAGAAACAGCTTAGGAATCACAGCCAGTGAAACTCTGCCCTGGAGGAGGACCAATGCCCCCAAATTGTTTAAGAATAACAAGTCCCATATAAGTCACAAGTGGAGCCAGCATGATAACCCGGCCTTGCAGCTTTTCTGTTGGGAGACGATACATTGGAACATGCTAGCCAATTCAGTACAATCTGAGAGCCTGTACAAATTCTTATCCCAGGGCTTCCTCTGTTGCCCCTGCCTAGGTACAGGCTGCTAGCAGTTTTAACTTCAGGGAGAGGTAGTAGGAGTTGGAAAGAGTGAGAAGCAGAGCCTGGAATATGGTGCAAACAATAAGAAGCCATTAGGATTTGGTAATATTAGCCTATTTTGTGGCCTAGAAACGTGACCCAGAAATGTTTCTTGCTTCTTCAGCAATTTGGATAAGGGCAAGAATGAGTATCTGAGAAGATAAGCATCCTGGCTGAAAAACAGAATTTTTATTTCTCAGCACATTTGGAAAAGAAAACATCCAGAAGCAAAGTTCCCACTAAGAAAAACAAGTTGTTCATGGGTTACATGCAACAAGTCATCCCACTGGGTGGACCAGCTCCCTTCAATCTATTTGGGTGCCCATTGGCAAATCATTGCTTTTACTCTGGTTCCATTTTGAAAATTATGACTCACCAAACCATACCCTGGGGGACAAGAAGGTGAAAATGCCTCCCCACCTGCTTAGTGAAGCCTGGCAGCCCAACAGAATCAGCTGTTTAAAAAACCCGATGCCCAGGCTGCTCCAGATCAACTAAACAGGAAGCTCTGGTCTAGGGCCCAGGAAACAGTATTTTTCAAGCTCCCTGGGTGATGCCACTTGGATAGCCAAGGTTGCAAACTAGCATTCTACATCTTCAGTGTTTACCCACTGGGCACGGAGGGTGCTGTGACATGACAAAGCACATCACACACCCCTGCCACACTGGCCTTTCTTTGGTCTCCTCTACATGCCTCAATCTCATGCTCAACAGTTAAAATTCCACCTCACGCATTATGAAAATAATAGTACATTGCACTGTCTGGTTGGTAGTCTCATGTTCACTAATCCATTTAGCCAATTAACATCCCCATGCTAAGCAATGCAGCAGGTACAGAAATTAGGAGGACATGATCCCTGCCCTTAAGAATATAACCATAGGCCTGGGAAAATACTTTGTGAGGAGGACCCCCTGGGCAATTGAAGCAACACCAAAAATACATTACTAGGATCTGATCAAACTAAAAAGCTTCTGCACAGCCAAGAACACAGCAAGTAAAGCAAGCAGACAGCCCTTAGAATGGGACAGGATATTTGCAGGTTATGCTTCTGACAAAAGTTTGATAACCAGAATCCACAGAGAATTCAAACTTATTAATAATAAAAGAACAAGTAGTCCAATTTCATTGTGGGCAAGGGACTTGAACAGAAGCTTCTCTGAAGACAGGTGCATGGCCTACAGACACATGACAAAAATGCTCATCATCTTTAATCATCAGAGAAATGTAAATCAAAACCACTTTGAGATATCATCTAACCCCAGTAAGAGTGGCTCACATAACAAAATCCCAAAACTATAGATGTTGGTGTGGATGTGGAGAAAAGGGAACACTTCTTCACTGCTGGTGGGAGTGCAAGCTAATACGTCCCTTTTGGAAAGAAGTATGGAGAATATTCAGGGATCTAAAAGTAGACCTACCATTTGATCCTGCAATTCCTCTACTAGGTGTATATCCAAAAGACCACAAACCACTTTATAACAAAGATATTTGCACCAGATTATTCACTGCAGCTCAATTCATAATAGCCACGTCATGGAAGAAGCCCAAGTGTCCATCAACCCATGAATGGATTAATAAATTATGGTATATGTACACCATGGAATATTTTGCAGCCTTAAAAAAGGGAAGACTTTACCTCTTTTACATTTACATGGATGGATCTGGAACATATCCTACTTAGTAAATTATCTCAAGAATGGAAGAAAAAAAAGAATGGAAAAAATACATCATGGAAGAAGCCCAAGTGTCCATCAACCCATGAATGGATTAATAAATTATGGTATATTATATGGTATACCATGGAATATTTTGCAGCCTTAAAAAAGGGAAGACTTTATCTCTTTTACATTTACATGGATGGATCTGGAACATATCCTACTTAGTAAATTATCTCAAGAATGGAAGAAAAAAAAGAATGGAAAAAATATATCCAATGTACTCAGTACTATTATGAAAATGATTTATAATCACTCACACTTTCATATGAAGAACAGATCACAACTATGGCCCAGGATAAAGGAGGGAGGAGAGGGGAATGAGAGGGGAGGTCAGATCGAGGGAGGGTGAATGGTGGGATCACACCTATGGTGCATAATGCAAGGGTACAGGTCGGATGTATTAGTATAGAGTATAAATGTCTTAACACAATAATTAAGTAAATGAGATGAGGTATATATTAACCAGTGTGATGTAAGCGTTCCTAATTCTATATGATATCAGCACATTGTACCCCACAAATGCATTAATGTGTGCATGATCTATGTGCTTATGATTTAATATAAATAAATAAATAAATAAAAAGAATACAACTGTGTAAGATATGTATATAGGCAACTTTAATAAAAGGTTTTCTGTGATCAGGGATTAATGAGGGACTTTTAGGCAGGAGTGCAAAGAAAAAGCAAGATCTCTCTCAGCTGGACTGAACATGTCTTTCCAACTGACACATTTCTCATGCACACACACACACACAAACATACACACCTCTGCACATAATATGGAACTATGTACATGGTAGGTGGAATTAATCAACAAATTTTGAGCAATACCCACTGGGTTCCATCCAGGTCAATATCTGGGACTTCTCAGCTTCCTCCAGCCCCCACCATGCCCAGCCTTGTCCAGGTATCATCTACTGTCACTCTACCTGTGACACCTTGTCTCACTTCTCCCCTAGACCCCCTCTACTGCCTGTGGTATTCCAGGGTGCACATCAGTGGCTTTGAGCCCTGAACTGGCTGCTCTGCAGACATCAGACAGAGATTTGCAGCTGTCCTCCAGTGTTCATGCCCTTCTCTCTGACATAAAATCTTTGAGGGTTTTAAAAATTATTTACATAGGTTCAGAGGCTACAAGTGGTTTTCTGTTACCACAGATAAACTGCATAGGGGTACAGTCCAGGCTTTTAATGTGCCCATCACCTGAATAGTGAATATTGTGCCCAATAGGTAATTTTTCATCACGCCCTCTTCCTTCTGAGTCTCCAATCCCTATAAGTCACTGACAATACACACACACTGCTTAGCTCCCACTTATAAGTGAGAATAAAAATCCCTGAGTTTTAACTGAGCACACAGTTCCCTAAAAGAAAGACTAAATGTGGCCATTTGCATAAGATCTTAAGTGTGTTAAGAGGAAGCGTTGTTTGCAACTCCTGAGTCATGTTCATCAAGGAAATGTCCCCTTTCCTCTTCTCTCCTCCATCCTGCTACTTGAAAGGAGGTCATGGTGTGATCTCCTTGAAGACCACCCTGACAAGGACATGCCCTAACAATGACAGACTTCTAAAGGTGGGAGGAGCCTGGGTCTTTAGATGACCTTGTGGGGCAGAGTCTCCTGCAACTTCCCACCAGCCTGGACAGGTTCACCCAGTTTCGTGAACTCCTCTACCAAGAGTTATATCAAGTCTCTTTTACTTACAGCTGAACCCATATGCCAACATGATTTCCTGCCTCCCACATATCCTACAATGCTGGAGTTCTTTATTACTTTCAAGAGAGGAGAAAGATATTACAAAACCCAAAACATTTCTGTCAGAATGGTCAATGACTTGGTGACTTCTCACAGTCAAGAGTCTATAAATCCTTATAGCTTATAAAGTCAGACTGTGAGAATCTGCTTTGTCAATGAATGTAATAAGTGGACCAGCCTCTTTTTTCTGGTCCACATAGTCTGCAGAAACAATAGGAGAGACTGAGTGATCATCACTTTTTTGTGACCCTGCAGAGATTTGCTTCTAGGTCAGGGATAAGAAGCTCTGTAAAAATATAGAAAATAACTGCCAAAAAGCAGCAGCAAGGGGTAAGGAAGATGAACACAGTATGGAACCAGACATACAAGCTGAGTGACCTTGAACAAAGAATATACCACCTGATGAACAGATAGTTTTGCCCAACTCATAGGGTTGCTGTGAAGATTCAGCTCATAGCAGTTCCACAAGCCTGAACTTCCCAGAATTGGGGGAGGGGGGGAGTTGTGTTAGGGCTCTCCAGAGAAACAGAACCAACTCTGTGTGTGTGTGTGCAAAGAGAAAAACAGAGAGGGAGATTTATTTTAGGAAACAGGCTCATGCAATTGTACAGACTCAGTGCAAAATCTGCAGGGAGTGTGGGCTGACCCACCTGACAAGTGGGAGACCCAAGGAAAAGTCGCGGTTGCAATCTAAGTCAGAACATCATCTGCTGGCAGCATTCCTACTTGCCCATGGAAAGTCCGTTTTTTGTTCTATGTAAAGGCCTCCAGCTGATTGAATGAGGCCCACCCACACTGGGGAGGGCAATCTGCTTTATTCAAAGTCTGCTACTTTAAATATTAATTTCATTTAATTTCAATTTTCAATTAAATGAAATTAATAATTCAATTAATAATTAATAACTACCTATATACTCAAGTATAAGCTGAGTTTTTTCGGCACAAAATTTGTGCCGAAAAACCTGAACTCGGCACAAAAAACTCGGCTTATACTGGAGTATATATGGTAATTCAATTCAATTAATTTCAATTAATACCCTGTATTAATCAGAAGTAAAAAATAAATTCATTAATTAATTTTTTAAAATAAAAATAATGCTATGAAAAAATAAAGCACCTAAAAATTTTTTAAAAATACAACATGAAAACAAACAAATATTTCATCCAAACGTGCGCGCGCGCGCGCACACACACACACAGAAACAACCAGAATAATCTCTGATCACAAAGCACTGTGGCCTAGCAAAGTTGACACATAAAATTAACCACCATGGGAAGGGAAAAATCCTCATTTCAGGAATCTATATGTTTTATAATCTCTCCAGGTGTGACGTGGACACAGCCAGTTTGAGGACCATTCTCAGAGGTGCATCGTAAGGTCACTGATGGCTTCAGGATTTCTATTCCCACTACCATGAGAGTGGCCAGACTTCTTTACTTTGTGAAACTGGTTGTACCTGCCCCACATTTATCTCAAAACCAACCTTCTGTAACATGTCAGGCCAAGAAATGGTCTCTCTATACACAGCCAGGATAGACCAAGCTGTGGACATGTAAGGAGTAGGCAGTTGGCCACATCTGCCTGCTGACTGTCAGCTTCTCTGGGTGGAAGTTCTTCTCTCCCTTTGGCCTCTCTTTCCACAAACCCAATTCTTCAGAGCTGCTTATGAATCACCAGCTCACCCACCAAACATTCTAGTCACCAAATATTTCCCAGAGTGTTTCTCACCCTGGCCACCCATAGGGCATTTTCAAAACACAAATGACTGGACACCCCCCCCCCCCAAGAACTACTTGCAGCAGAACTTCTGGAAGTGGCTCTTAAGCAGATATATGTTGAAAAATCTCCACAGAGTATTTTGATATGCAAAAAGATTAGAACCCATCAGCTCCACCAATGACAAATACAAAAAACCCATCACGTGCCAATGTTTGCTGCTTCCTGATAGGATGCCAGCAGAAGATTTTTCATAGTCAAGGCAGAAAGGTCCACTGAAGAATATCCACATCCTCTGCCCTATGACTTTCTAGTCTTTCCTGCTCAGGCCCTAGGCTTGGCCCTGTGACTCTCTTTAGCCAGCAGGATGCACCACTTCTCTTGCTTCTATGAGGCCATGAGAACAAGCCTGAGCTATTCATTGGAAGACAAGATTGGAGCAGAGCAAACCGCCCCAGCTGAAGCCAACTAAGACTAGTTAACAGGCTGCTGCCAAGACCAGAACACCCCCTCAGGCCCAGTCCAGCCAAAATCAATGGAACCAACCAATTCCTCAGCTTCTAGTGAAAAGCCAGCACCTATTTGCTATGGAACTGTTTGTAAAGTTCTTCACTTTGCCTTCTGCAGCTCTGGGGGAGGAGTAAAGTGAGGACAGGGCACTTTCTCCAGCCCCCTCCAGCATCTGGTTCAGCACCACCATTAACACAGCAAGAAAAATGTTCCATCTTCCCCTCTGACTAACAAGGAGTTTGCCACAGAAAGTGTCTGAAAATAAATTATACATGAGACATGGTTTCTGAACTAGTTACAAGTTTTGTTCCAAGATATTTTTACTTGTATTCAACTATTCCCTCCAGGAGTTAACTACCCATCCAAGAAGTTAAATGGAATTAGAAAAGAGCCTTGCAAGGATCCACTGGGCCCCACCAATGGTGAGCCAAGCATATGCATGTGATAGGGCCCCCTCAAGTCCCTGTGTGGCCTTCCCTATTTGCATCTTCCCTTTAAAATAGCTGAGCCTTTTAACTATAGTGGTAGTCCTTAAGGAGCATGTTCCAAAAAACCCCAACAATTTCCCATATACTGTGGTGATTGAAAATGTATGCTCTGTTCAGATAGATTTTGCTTTCAAATCACAACTCTACCACTTAAGAAATATGAGACTTTGGAATACTATTTAACCTCTCTGTTAACAGAGAGATAATTTCCTTATCTGTTAAGTGAGGCTTTTAATAGTGACTATTTCCTGAGGTGGTTGTGGGATTAAAATAGGTCATTAATATTGTCACACTTTAGAAATCACCCAAACAACAGAGAATTCTCATCTAGAAAACTTCTCTGCACCAAGGATGGTCTCTCTAAAGCATTCTACATAATTGCCTCTGAGTTTATGTGTCCCTTTTCACTGTATTATGTCTCTCAATTAAAATTTGCCATTTCCTCCAGAGCCCTGCAGGAAGAAGTGTAATAACAACTAAAAAGACTTGAAATCAAGTCAATCCCCTGTGACAGGGAGTGGCAGTTATTAGAGAAGAAGCACTTCTTCTTCACCATTCTTCTCAGTAGTTAGTGTGTGACAAATATTGTGAATCTTTAAACATGGATCTTTCTCTACATTCTGGAATACACATGCACTGAGTAGCCCTTTCTGACATCATAGAAATTGGGACAAAGCATTAAACCATCTATTTGTAAATCTATAGAGTCAGCAAATGATTGAACTCTGACAAAGAATAACATCATTTTAAGAAGAAAGGTTCCCCCCTGCCCTATGCCATATTACCTATGCCCATAATGATGTTATTAGGTTGTTTCAAAGGTTTTGTCTGTTTTAATGTCATGTGTTTTTGTAGCTCCATATCTCAATAAATATTTATTCTACTGTGTCATGGTATATACTGATCGATGGAGAATTTTGTACTCTATACATTGATGCTGTTCA
>CAUYPK010166306.1:0-40767 GCA_963574355.1 Loris lydekkerianus | reverse complement strand
TAACCCAACTATACCACAAGACTATGAGGAAAGGACCAAGGAAGGGGAAGGGAGGGGGGAGGTTTGGGTGGAGGGAGGGTGATGGGTTGGGCCACATCTATGGTGCATATTTTTATCTATAATAAAAAAAAAAAAAAGAGTGTTATCAGCCTTGAAAATTTCAAAGTTTATTGTATAAATAAAATTTAATCTCCTAAGGTAAAAAATTAGAGAAATAGTACCTGTGTCTGTCTGCACCCCTAAATGATTGCAATTCATATTCACAGTAATAAAATGAAATAGAAAAGAAAGAGTATCCAGCTTCCAGGGCTTAACAATGTAGCCACTGTTTTAAAACAGTTGTCTATAAGGAAATTTATATTGGTGGGCATTAGCCAAATATAAATCATAAATACTTAGAATTAAATCATTGGAAACCAAACTACAAGAAATGTAACAACCAAGTATTTAATTTTAGCCATTGTTGTTTGAAGCAGACTGATAGGATAAAATCAGAAGTAGCCATAAAATAAGTCACTTCTAAGTAGTACAAGATACAGAACTCATCTTAGATAACTTTCTTTTTTCATACCAGAAAAGCCTCTCTTTTTTCCTCTCTCTCTTAGCACTGTAAAGCAGGAGAATACCAGTCTGAGTGTGCAGCGTCATGATGGACTGCTTTACAAACGGGCATGGCACTTTGAAGTTCCCTCACCACTCTTCTGCACACAGCCCCCAGGTACCAGCTAACTTCACACCGACATCTTTCTACAGTTTCTCTTTTCACCCAAGAATATAAGCCCCAAGCCTACTTTTTTGGCTATGAATAAAAATTCATCCAAGTGGGGCAAAGTTTTAAGCTAGGCATTCAAAGTTTTAGTCTCCAGCTCCTGATTAAGTAGAGTTTGAAGAGGAAATTGAAAGAATCTAGAATAGTCAAAGAAATTTTGAAAGAGAACCAAGTTGGAAAAATTACACTCCTTGTTGTCAAGGCTTACTATAAAGCTACAGCAATCAAGACAGTATGTTTTGACTTACAAATAGATGCACAAATCAATGAAATAGAACAGAGAATGCAGAAATAACACCCCACATTACAGTAGATTAGTTTTTGACAGGATTATCCCTTTTAATTCAAACTATTCAATGGAGAAACTATAGTCTTTTCAAAAAAGAGTGCTGGAATAATTGGACATCCATGTAAAATAAAATGAACCTCAATCCTTACCTCCTATATATGCTGAAAAAATAGCTTAAAGTAAGACAAAGAAAGCCAATGTAAGAATTAACACTATGAAATTCCTAAAAGAAAATATAAGAGAAAATCTCATCTTTGAGATAGGCAGAGACTTCTTACATAGGACTTGAAAATCATGAATGATAAAAAGAAAATTAATAAATTATACTTTACTGAAATTAAAAACTTATCTGATGAAATATAAATGAAATGAAAAACAAGCTATTAGATTAAATTCACTAGGAAAAAAATGCATGCAAAACATACATCTCAATATGTAGTACTTACATATTGAGTCTTACAGACTATGTAAAAAACGCTTGCAACTCTAGACTTCAAATACCCAATAAAAAAATAAGATTTGAAAAAGATACTATATCACAAAGATATAAGAATGGAAAATGAGCACATGAAAGATGTTCATCATCAATAATCACTGGGAAAGTGCAAATTAAAACCACAAAGAGATACTAACAAACACACATACTAACAAAACACAAATTTTAGAATGGCTAAAATTTAAGACTGACAATAATAATGTGATAATAATAACAAGTACAAGCAAGAACACAGTGACTAGAACTCTCATACGTTTCTGGTGGGGATGCAAAATAAGACAGCTACTTTTGAAAGTCCACAATTTCTTATGAAGTTAAACAAACAATTACTATACACGCAGCAATTTCACTCTTAAATATTTCCTTAAGAAAAATAAAAAAATGTATGTCCTACAAAAAGACTTATACATGAATGTTTATATAACTTATATTCATAATAGCCAAGAACTGAAAATAAATATCCATTAGCTAATGAATGTATAAACAAATTGCAGTACTGTATATATTCAGCAATGAAGAACAAACTATTCAGGCAGCAATAATGAATCTCAAGATCATTTTGCTAAGTAAAAGAAGCAGATAACAAAGATTACATCTCCTATGATCCCATTTACATGAAATTCTAGAAAAACACTATTGCCATAGAGAGTAAATCAATGATTTCCAAAGGTTGGTCAAAGAGAGGAGAGGAACTGGCTATAAAGGGGAAGGAAAAGTAATTTTTAGGGTGATAGAAATGTTCATCCACCTTGATTACAGTGGTTACGTGTACACACACACACCCACAGACACACACTTGTCAAAACCTATCAAACACTTGGGGAATGTTATCAAATGTGAATTACACCTAAACAGAGGTTTCCAAGTGTGAGATTAAGAAATAGAAAAGTATGGAACCATTGGTTCATCATCCTCAGGTAACATTCATAATAGAAATCCTAAAATAAAAATACAAAGTAACAGAAGGGAAAGAAAAACAAATAATATAAAACAAACTCCCAGAACTAAAGAATATGGGTACTAAATGCCTAATATGACAAATTTCAAAAATACCTATACAAGTGCTTGATTCATCATGAAATCTGAGAATACCAGAATAAACAGAAGGTCCTGCAAGCTTTGGGAAGGGGAGGGAGGTCACATTTAGAGAAGCAAAAATGGGAATACTTTAGGGCTTTTCACATTGGGATGGGAAGATAGAAGACAAAAGTTTTCAAAATCGTTGAGTTATTTCTAATCTATAATGTGATATCATGTTTATCATATCTTCATGAGAGAAGAATAAAGGTATTTTCACACATTCAAGATTTCAAAAAAACTTATCTCCCATGCACCCTTTCTTGTAAACTATTAGAGATGTGCTCCATCTACACTAAGGCCTAAACTAAGAATAAGATATGGATTTCAAGAAACATGACATCCAATACAAAAGGGAAGACGACTCCCAGAATGGTGTTAGAAGACAGCTGCACATCAGGCCGCTACTGAAAACAGCTTATGGTGGATCAGGAGGGAGTTGGGTGGTGGTCGGGAGAAGCTTTCAGAGGAATGCCTCCAAGAAAAATAGTGTCCCCAAAGAAAAGGAAATTAAAGAACTGACACGCGCTTCTACACTGACAGAGATTTCCAACCCTGGGAAAGGGTATGAATGAGTGATAGTCAATTTTTAACTCCAAGAAAAACAAAAAGTAGTTCAAGAAAGAAAATATAGTCAGAATATACTAAAAGGCTCAGCTGGGAAAAATATTTACCATTTTTGCCATTTAAAATGTGCTCTCATGTGTCACGTGCTCCTACATTTTTGGTCCAAACTTTCAGGAAAATGCTGCTTGACAGAATAGCCAGCTCTCAGCCTGGAGAGACACATCTCAGGAGAGCTAATGCTCCCCTGATAAACTGCCCTTCCACAGCCACCCACTCTGTGAAGGCTGTCCCTTCACTCTCTCTCAGGAGCCCTTTCCTCCCCACCACTTCCAGGGCCTCAGCCAAGATGGCCATGTGAAAAGCCAGTGGACTGGAAGCTTCTGAGGCCAACTGGCCTGTGGCCTGCCAGGCTCCTGATCCCCTCTGCTTGGCTGCACCTCAGGCCTTGGCCCTTCCCTCAACAGCTGCGGCCCGTCTCATCAGCCCTGCCACTACCTCTCCCCTGATCATGAAGCTGGGCAGAGGCTGCTCTGCCCACTCACTGGATCCTGGATAATTCCAGACTGGAACCCCATGCACCAGATGAGCCCAGGCAGAAGAGTGCAGACCCACTGTGCTCCCCAGCTCCCAAGCTATACTGCGCACGTATAATGAGCATTCTTATCTTTTTTCTTAAAAATTTAAACAAAAAAAAGTGTACATTGTGCACAGCAAAATATGGTACATGGTATTAAAATAGAATCCTTAGAGTGATTTAGCAAAAAAGTATATTGGAAGAAACAGGAACAGCAAGTGGAAGGTTAGAGATGGAGAATATCAATACATAAAATCTAAAATTAAAAAAGCAACATTTTACTAAATATAAACAGTGGAAGAGCTAAACGTTTTAAAAGAAGATGTCTCTGTGGTATGGAAATTAAGAATGTAAAGGATTAGAAAGTGGTCTGTTTATTTTGAGCCTTGCACTTCTACCTGATTAAAACCAGTTATAAATGCACAACCTTGGTAAGAAATAAAAGCGCAAATTAAACTGAAAGAAACAAAATGTCTTACAAGTTTGGTTTGGGTCAGAACGTCCTGTAGACACTAGATGAGCTGCAGACATGGCTGCACAGTCTCGTCCAGATAGGCTTCCACTCTGGACCCCGTTCCTATTCCACTAATGACCACCTAGGAGTTCAGTCAGTCCTACAATGACATCCTGTATCACTCCCCACACTTCATACCTGTCAGACATTTCATGTTAACTCACTTTGTTGATCCACATAAAGGTCTACTGGGGGTTTCCAACCTGCGGCCCATGGGCCACCTGCAGATGGAGAGCTGTTTTGTTTTTCTCTGCTATCGAATATCACAAAATGAATGCACAGACCTTTCATTTTGCTAATCAGCTTTCAGTAGTATTTTGTGGTATTTACCGTGTAAATAGTATTTCAGTAGTATTTACCATGTGGCCCAAGACAACTCTTATTTTTCCAATGTGCAGCAGAAAAGAAAAATGGTAGGACACCAGGCTAACTTCTACCTCCTGAAGGAATAGAGCACCAGACTGAATCCCCGTAATGCTACTCTCTACTGTTACTCCCAGAATGGTGAAAGAACAGAGTCCACTGTGCAGGTTGGTGTATACTAATGGATGAATAGGAAGAAAGTAAGCAAAGGCATAAAATAACAAATCAAGAGAGTTTTCTGTTGGCCCAAGTCATTCTCCATACAACTTTTTTGTTTCTTTGTTTAGAGACAGAGTTTCATTTTTATCACCCTTGGTAGAGGGTTGTGGTGTCACAGCTCTCAGCAACCTCCACTCCTTGCCTCAGCTTCCGGGGTAACTGGTACTACAGGCGCCCGGCTATTTTTTTGTTGCAGTTTGGCCAGAGCAGAGTTTGAACCTGCCACCCTCTGTATATGGGGCCGGCGACCTACCCAATGAGCCACAGGCACTGCCCTCTTCATACAACTTTTTATTTTGACTGAGAATTTCCACTAATAGAACTATATTGAAAAGTGAGCCTAAAATTAGAACTCCCATGTCACTTAAATGATGTGGAATTATTCTTCTGGATTTTGTACACCAATTTCATGACCGTAAATGGAACACACATATAAACAAGTGTTGTGATTTTTGTTGTGGTTTCTTGCTAATACGGTCTTGAGGTCTTTCTCTTAGGATTGGCCAAATACTCTAGCCTTGCACTGACCAGGAATCCAAAGGATGTTTTCATGAATACTTACATTGTGCTTTTCATGGGATTCTTCTTTATCCTGGTATACAGCCTAATGCCTAAGCGCCAGGCCCATGACCACCCCTCACAGAAAACTGCATTTCTAGGCAGATGCCCTTGTGGCTCTTGTCTGACCTAGGTCATTTATTCCTGTCAAGATAGCCCAGGCCAGGAAGAAGGCTAGGTTAGAGTGCACGTGTGCCACGTGATACACAATGAAGAGAAAGCAAAATGCATGTAACAGAAGAAATTTATTATCCACAGTTCCCAGTTAGGGATGTCAACAGGAAGTCTGGGGGCAGCAGGAAGCTCAACAGGCAAGAGAGACGGAAGGAAGGAGAGGAAGACGGGAGGACAAAGGGTAGGAGAGAGAAACGGGGGGAATCTTTGAGACTACGCCTTTATTACATTCCATGGCATTACTCCTTAGACTTCCCCAAGGGGGTCAGAGATTAACTAGTTTAAAGAAGTAAGTCCCCCCTTCATTACATTTTATCATTGTCAGTAGCTGTGGGGTACGTTGTGTTTGGGGTTGGAGAGATAAGGAACAAGTGAGCTACAAGGCACACATCCACATGGAAAAGTGAGGCGTCAGCTAAGCCAACGTGACAGGGTGGGACTGGATTTCAAACAATTTATGTCAGGCCTAAAAATGGGTGCTGAGGCAGCATTTATAACAATAAGTATTTCTCACTAACCACTTTCAATGCTAATAAAATGAATTCCTGTGATGTGCACGTTTTTCCCATGAACCTAACGGGATATCTTAATGTATGTGGTTTTATTGATTCACCTGAGCTTTAACCAGTCTTACTTAGGTAGTAGTCTGTAGACTCCAGCCATTCATCAACATTAGTGTTACAAAGGATGAGAAGCATACTCAAAAGGAAAAGCATTTAAATGATTGTTATTCCATTGCCTTTTGTTGTTTTTGTTCTTGCTTTTATTATTATGATAATGTCTTGCACCAATCAGAAAGTAATTGATAAGGTACTGAAATATCTATGCAGAGAGAAAAGGCTGATGTACATATCCTTTATGAAGAATTTCAAAAGCTGAATATTGTCTACTGCTTTCTGCCAGGTCTGCTGTAAACCATCAAACATACTAAGCCTTGTCCGTGTTTGAAGGTTTGCTATTTTGTTGTTCAATTTTAGGAAGCTTTTTCAGTCAAACACTGCTATGACTTGGGAATATTCCCTTAATTTAGCACTAAAGTCTTTGGAAGATAAACTCTTTAAGGAAAACATTGCAAAACACCTTGAACTAAAGGGAAAAAAATATTACTGAAAGCATTCTCACGCACCCTTTTAGGGATTATCTCTGTTTTTATCTTTAAATTATCTTACAACTCTGTAAATCATAAAAAATAAATTATGCAGGGGCAGCACCTGTGTCTCAAAGGAGTAGGGTGCTGGCCCCATATACCAGAGGTTGTGGGTTCAAACCTGGCTCCAGCCAAAAACTGCAAAAATAAAAATAAAAGTCATGCAAATCATTCTTATCCATAAAAAAAAAATAAATTGGTTATGTGTCTAGTAGAGTGTAATTATTGTCCTCAACAGACTCAAATTTGTTTCAGTATTTCTTACCCACATATTTTTGGTGATAATGTTAAATTCTCCTTTGACCCTATTTTAATATTAATGGTCCCCTGGTTCATTTGTAAGTTAAATAAAATTTTTGGCACATGTTCATGTTACATCTGTGTGAAACTCAAGATTTTGTTTTTAAAAAATTATCCTTTAATATCTTCATGGACAAGAGAGCAGAACAATGGGGAAAGCACTAAGTATTGCAGATTCAAATAACTTGGACTTACTAGGCTACCCTGGGCAGTTCTGGAATTTCTCTTAGCCTCAATTAACAGGGAATAAAAAACCACTTTATATTTTGAGGGTAGATCTGCATATACAGTATCAAACCACAAAACTCACCACTATTTATGAGGATTAAATATAGACATGAAAGTCAAAGTGCTTCTCCACTGCCTCTGTGAGCCTTAGTCATTTTCCTGCTACATTAAAGATACAATTACCTGAAGGGGTTATTGTGAGGACTGAGATAATATATATAAAGAACATAGCACAAAGTATGTCATCCAGTAAGACTCAAACTATTAGCCACTTTTGCCTAATAAAAGGATCAGATGACTAAATATTGAAATAGTAATATTTTCATATGTATTTATATATGAAATATATAATAATACTAATATTTGTATATACATATAAGTACACACACATATGTGTATATACACGTATATAAAATCACCAAACAGAACAACTTCTTGATTGGAAGAACATCAACTTTTGAGAAGCCTATCAAAGGCATTAATACAAACAGCTTTATTACTTTAAAGTAGCTAAAATGTGTTCAATATTGTATGGCAAGCTGTGTGCTAAGAGCTTTACGTGCATTCTCCCTGGTGATCCTCTTACTGTATCTTATAAGGTAGCTTCCCGTAAGTATTCATTAAAGTGGTGGCTCCATTTTGTAAATAAGGAAACTCTCAAAACGAGTGCCACAAACATGAAGTGTGGCTTTAATTCTTCAGTTTAAGCCTTGAAAATGGGGCATGTTCTGTGTCGTTGAAAACTTAAGAGGTAAAATATCTGAAAGTTCACCTAACAATTCTCCACTGAGCTAATGACTCATCCATCAGTTAGTTAGGGTTACTCCTGTAAGGTTAGGGGTCGCTGCCTTTCTCTCCAAGTGAGGCTTTTCTCAGATCAATTCTGTTGATACCGACTGTTGATAATTTTTCTTTATATCCCTCTACTTTTTAACTTCACCTCCTTGCTACTAATTAATTTCTTTTAATTATGAACACTGCTACACCTTTTGGGCTTTATGTTTGGCTGGTACCTGCATAGTTGGACCTTCAGTTTTCTTTTCTTTTTTTTTTTAAGTTTTATTGAATCACAGCCATGCCCACAAGCTCACATACTTTTTTTTTTTTTTTGCAGTTTTTGGCCGGGGCTGGGTTTGAACCCGCCACCTCCGGCACATGGGGCCGGCACCCTACTCCTTTGAGCCACAGGCGTCTCCCTCAGTTTTCTTTAAAGCAGAAGTTGACAGCCCAGATAAATTGTCCCAATGCTTAAGGCACTCCTTAACCCACGCCAGCCTCTTTCCCAGGGTGCCTGAACTTCTGGCAGCACACAGCACCGCTGCCCTCTGCTGGGCATAAACAATAATATCACCACTCCATCTCGGGAACAGAGACACGAAATTTGACTATATATTCTCGCTTCCTTTCCTTAGCCCTTCAGGTACTTTTTGTCTAAAACAAAAGCTAAGTGTGTAAAATATTCATAAATTTCATCTACAATTTCACTTCTCTAAATTTTCACAATGTATAAGGTATTTTTAATACAAGTTTTGTGAAAACATCCTTTGAATATTTCAAAAAAAATCTTCATACATATTTTAAAGATGATTGAAATCCTGCTTTGCTTTCACAAAATATAAAAAAACTTAGTTCTATCATATTTGCATATCTTTCTACACGTATGGCTCTCGAATTAAGAAGTAAAGAAAGAATTAGTGTCTTCAAAACTAGATCTTATCCAATTAACACACATTTACTAGGTGTTTACCCTGTCCCAAGTATATGCTAGTTCTAGGAATAAAATGTGGCCCTGGATCTCAGAATTCAACACATATGAACATGTTTATATAGTCTTGCATTACTAATGCGTGATTGTTATTACAATTTCTCTTTCCCAGTTGTCACCTGGACCACCAAGGACATTGTTTAATGTAGTATTATTGCCAAAAACAAATACTGCAGGCCAAATTTTTCTAAACCTCCTGGTTTTTATGAGTGGTTTCCTCGATCTCCTTGGTATGCCTAAATATCACACTTTCAAAATTAAAAATACAATTTCCTCATCTCTTTACACTAGAAAATCAGTGCCAGTTTTTAAAAAATAATATAAAAAAAAGTAATTTTTTTCCTCACATGAAAAAAAAATAATAAAGATATAATTAAAAAGAGCACTGATTTTTAAGCACGAAGGAATGGACTCAAATCTGAACTTCACCTCCCTGCTCCTATGTTCTCCTATCTATGAAAAGGGGAGGGGAAATAGTAATAAAGTGAAACTCACAGGGCCCTATGAGGAAAGATTACATATAAAAACCTGTAAGTCTACAGGGTTTTGGTACACAGCAGGAACAAAATGAATATGAATTCTTTTCCCTTTTCTATTTTTTTCTCCAAAAGATTATGTCTTTTTATTTCACTATAGTTTCTCACTGCTCACTACAGAAACCTATGTAAAACTATAGTTTCCATATTTCAACTAGAAGACAGCATCACTTAATGTAGAAAAAAAGCATACACTATGTATAGGCAGTCTTCTACTGATATTATGGGGGAAAGATGTATTGACAGAGAAAGGCTGTACTGATACTGAAATTACAAATCTTCTTACTCATTAGTGTTTTCAAAATAAAGTAGCAATTCATAATTTTTCATGAATTTATGATTCATGCTGAACTGTAATTACCTTTTTTTTCTTAATGCCAAATTTATGTTATTTTAGTACCTCCATGTGCAGCTTTTTCTAGGAGTTGTTTCTATGCTATCACATTGTCATGGAGTAGATGGAATCTTAAAAGGTTTCCTAGTTAACTCAATATACCACAATTACTCAAAATAATTTATGGTTGATAGTCTAGTCAAATTTATTTATCCTTCTAGGCAATAATATGTTTTCATTTGTATCTAATAAAATGTTTTATTAATGCAGGTGAATATAAAAAGAAATCTGTCAAGTTCTTCACAATTCTTTTTCACCTTGAGAAGAATTTTAAACTCGCCATTCTTTTTTCTTTTCCAGGTTAAATCATTCTGGTGTCCTTAATTTGCCTTCATAGAGCAGATGTTTTCCCTTTTTTTTTCTGATCTCTCTGGATTTTCTGACATTTCACTAAATTTTAAAAGATTATAATTTCCAAGAAAAATACTACAGAGACAGCTTGGTAGTGGACCATCTTTTGCTAAACATTGAGAAAATTGTAAATCCTGTCCTGTGGAACTATTGACATCTTCATTAAATAGATGTTCTGAGGGAATTAAACATATATTTGGTACCAAAAACCATGAAATTGTTATGAAGATCTTACAATCATACCTTTTACCAAATCAATAGATGAAATTAATAATGAAGTGCTTAGAGACTATGTCCATTCCATTTATTCACCAACACATTCAATATACTCTTTATACCAAGAAACATAAGAAAAGATATAATTCTTGCCCTGAGCATATTTTGATTCCCTAAGCAAAATATCATATAAATTCAGAACAAAATCACACAGAAACTTCAAAATAACAAAATAGAAACTGAGTCCCTAATTGTTGGAAAAATAAACAGAGAAAGGACAAAAGTCAAATTGATTTATCCAAGGATAAGTTTTCTTAAAGTAAGCTCATTTTAAAGAAGTAAGAAATTCTTAGAGGTTATCTATACCGTATCCATTACACATGCTTCATCTTATTATGGGGGAAAGATGTATTGACAGAGAAAGGCTGTACTGATACTGAAATTACAAATCTTCTTACTCATTAGTGTTTTCAAAACCAATTAAATTTAATTGGTTTCCTCTTCCCAAATGAAAATATTTTCACCCTCAAAAATACAAAGTATTTCTACTATGTTTACATTGCTAATATTTAAGGATATCTCAACTTGGCAAATATTCAACAGGCATGCTTGACCAAGCATTTCAAAAGAGAAATGATAGTTGATATTTGCTCTTAATTGGTTGAGATTTGTTCTTAAGCTCTGAAATCTGTTAATCAACAAGTTGTTATTCTCATCAACTGCTTTAAATATTTCATTTCTCCAACCACTAGGGTCTCGTGTATTTGAATTTAAATCACCCACAACTAACAATGTATGCCAGAAATTCATGCAAAATCCTTTCTTTAAATATGATTGAAAATTTTTTAAATCACTTTCTTCTACTACTTCTAAGAACTTAATTCTTTTTTGTTTTCTTCTTTTATCCATCAAGTCAAACATGTAACTGAAATAAAGTTGATCAAATGTAGCCCCAATGGCATCATCAATAAATTCTTTTCTCATACCTCCTTCACTGTTCTTATTCCTGAACATGTTTTTGTTTGACTGTAATAAACATGGATGTATTTTCATCCACAAATGAAAACCCAAGGCATTTTCAATATCAGATGCTTTGCGATATGCAAATCCTCGGTCTTCCTCATTTACAGGTTGGATAATAACATTTAATATTGGGCAATGTTGACCACAAAGAGCATAGAGTTTATCCAAAGAGTCGCCCTCTTGAAGTGCAGTATGAATCATGTTATTTCTGGGCAATGGCTGGTTTTTAATAGCATCATCAGAAACAGGGTGGACTTTGTTACCAGCAGGTGTAAAAGCATGAGTGACAGATGTGCATACTTTTTCTGACTGATGATTACCTTTCTCCTCCATATGATGATTTGGTATTCTCTCCTTGGCATAGATTTTGTTCTGAACACCTAATAAATCCTCACAAAAAGGCTCGGAGTCACTAGCATGAGGCATGTTAAAATAATTGCATTTTAGTTCAAGGGGTTGAGTTAGTTCCTCCAGTTCTGAAGAGGATAGTTCAGCCATGCTTGGACCTGGGGCCAAATTTCCAAAATGTGAATATGGTACCTCATTGCTGTTATTATCAACTAAAGTATCCACTGAAGTGGTATCTCCACTGCCACACATGCCAGGATTTTCAGATGACACCCTTAGCAAATGATTTTCTTTCAGGAGCCATTTGCCTTTGTCAATCAGTACTCCTTCTTCTACGTCTCCTAGGATTCTTTTACAATCATTTTGTTTTGTATCAGATTCTATAGTGTCACCCCTATAATAATTATCCCTTACATCATTAATAGTACATTTATCTTGTCTTTTCTCCTCGAATTCCCGCAACATAGGTGAACTACTAGATACATGTTCAGAAGAGCCAAATGAATGACCTTCAGAATCATAAATACCTGATTTCCTGGTATTCTGAAATCCCACAGAATTGTAAGGGCAAACCTGACATTTGTGTGTAGGAAAAAAAGATGGTTTTACAATCTCTGCTTTACCATAAAGCTTTTCTATTGCCCTTTTAACAAACCCCATATTGTATTCTTTCTCTTGAGCAACTTCGCCACTATCATTGTGGTCATCACTGGAAGTTTTATAAGGCTGCTCACTGTCACTGTCTGGTCTATAGTCTGACCAATCAGAAGCCACTGGAGTTGGAAAGCATCTTTTGAAATCATGAAAGGACTCAGAATAACTTCCAGTTTCCATGCTTTTCACCATTGTTTTTACCCTCATCTTACTTTCTCCTTCATTGGTCTCCTTTTCATTATTTAGTTTAGAATCATAACAAAAAACTAAAGAAGGTGGTGTTTCCATCCTTTCACTGATTGTCTCACTAATTACACCATTCTTTCTTTCTTCTTCTACAATGTTCCTACTAGAGATGTCTATCAATTCTAAATTTTTACTATCCTCTAATTCTTTTTGGATTAATTCTTCGGTAGCTTGCTCTCCTGCATTTACCTCTGTATTAAACATACCAATGTCCTGGCTTTCTAATTCTTCAAAAGATTCCAATTCTGAAATGTTTCTTTCACTTGAAGTCACACTGTTAGTTATTGAGTCTGGTTCTTCAGAAGTCCTTGATTCTTCTCTATCAAATGATGGATATGCATTTTTATCCTGAAATTTCTTTAGTGAACAATTTTTTAATTCATCTAGAGAACTATGTTTCTTATCAAATTCAGGTTCAGTTTCATTTAACATACCAGCAAAGGGGCTTAAATTAATGACATTTTGATGTGACATCAATGTATTAAAGCCATTTTTATAACCAGGGTCTGACAAAATATTTAGGTCTTTCTCAACTTTGTCATCTCTTTTTAACCCTTCAGTTAATTCCAAGTTATCAGTATATGTGTTTTCTTTGGAATTTAAAAAGTCAGTGGTATTAGAGACTTTGACAGGAATGTAGGATTCATCATTTAGGCAAGATGCCTCATCAACATGGTTTTCCTTTTGATCACAAGCCTTATGAGAAGAAACAGCATCAGAGAGTGAAAAGGCCTCTCCTAGGAAAGAAGCCTTATTCATGGAGGTCTGATCCAAGGCACAATCATCATTAAGACTAAAAGTGTCACTGGGGTCACAAGACTCTTTTGGAGAATAAGTCTCATTTATCATCTCACAAGGAGAGCAAGTCATCCCCAAAACACAGACTTCAGGGGCACAGACCTCACTGGCAGAGTTGTCTCCATCCAAAGACAGTATTTTCTGTGTTCTTTTGTTTTCATTATACTCAGGAACTCTCTGAATGCTGGCTGTGGAATAATTTGCAGAAAGACCTGTTGAAGCTGCATTTTCTTCTTTCTCACTGGTTGACTTCACTAAACTGTCAATAGCAGCCTTTAAGTCATCAGCTTCCTCTTTGATGGCAATGTGCTTTAGAACCTCCAACAAGGCAAGTGTTTCTGAAGATCTGTCAGTGGAGTTCTGAGCATCACCTTGACAGAAGCTATTGATACTTCCCTTAAGGTTTAGCACCAAGAGCCAAGCTAGAAGGAGATTAGTGGATGAATTACATATTGCAGAAGAAAAGGGAACATCTGGAAGGGAACCTTGCATTTGAACAACTCCATTCTGAGTCTTATGAATACCAGGAACTGAAGCTTGAAGTTGGCGAAGCAACAGGACTGGTAAGAGGTTTTTTGAACTGTCCTCTTCCGCAGGACTTACTTGAATGGCAGCCTCTACACTTTGCCCTTTTCTAGCTGGATTAATTTCTTGGTAAATGAGGTTTATTTCTGGTTCTGATTTTTCAGAAGACATATGACTTTTAGTATTATGATCATTAAGAGCTAACTGTGACAAAACAGGACATTCATGCGATGAAATCAAGTAACCATCATTCAGAGATCCAACCAGGCTCTCACAGAAATCACTGGTAAGTTCTTCACCATTATCTTTGGCAATAAGAGATTTGCCTCCGTCTGTATACAGATTATCTCCTGCCAAACTGGCATTTTTAGTTATGTGCTTATTACTTTTCATAAGAAAATTATTTCTTTTTCTAGAACTTATAAGAGGATTCTTCCCTGGAAAATCATTATTGTTAGAACTTACCACACTTCTTTCATTTTTGCATATTGGAGCTGATTTTCTAGGTTGTAAAGTTAGATATGGATTTATGTTCTGCAACCAACTATGTATGTAATTTTGAACAGAATGATGAGCAATATCCTCAGAAAAACCATCTTTTTTCAAAGAAGCTAAGAAATTTGACCTGGTTGTAGCATGCTGTTTACTTACAATAGCACCTGATTTCAATTTATCCTTTTTTGGTTTTTTCTGGCCTCTTAAAGTTATGTGTGAATCATTAACTTTTGAAATTAAACTCCTCTTTGACATTCCTCTCAAATACCCAGATGCCATTTCTGCTTGAGCAGCTTTGGGGTTTTTCTCAAGGAGGTTAAATACATGAAATAAATTCTGATCTTCAAAAGTACTTTTGCAATATTTAGATTCATTATGAGGAAACACATTATCTCCTTGACCCATTTCCCTTTTTTTTGGTCCTCCTAAACTAACTTTCTTTCCTGGTCTGGATTTCCTTTTGACTAAAAGTCCTTGAACCTTAGGATTTTTAGTATTTAATTTATTTCTGGGGAAATTCTTGGAAATCATGGTATTGAAATTACTTTTGGAACGAAGATGATCTGATTTAATGACTGTATCACTTGCCTGAAGGTCTCCCTCACAAAGTATCCCTCCTCTAAGGAGACTGTGGGAATCTTGCAATATGGGTTCTCGTGCAATTCTACCACCTGTGTTTATTCTCTCTTTCTTTTTGGGAATCCCTTTAGCTGTAATCTGCCCTTCCTGATACCTGGAGCTTATTACCTGTTGTCGTGACTTCCTTTTCTTTTTGCCAGTAACAGACGGCAAACTCTTTTTTTCATTTTTTGGAAGTTTTGTTAAATCACACTGAGAAAATTCATTAATTAGTCTGTCAATTCCTGTGTTGACAGTAGAGGATGCTGATGGTGGAGTTTCAGAAATACTTTTGTCAGTTCCAGAGTTGTTACTTGAAAAATGAGTTGCATCTGCCGAAACAGGACTGAACCTATCATTGGTGTTATCATAAGCTCTAAAGTTCTTGATACAAGTTTTGTTGTCTGATATAATACTATCAACTACACCTTCTTCCACAATTGAATTTTCTGATACAGCAGATGGCAAGCCATTATTACAAGACATCTCTAACATTTTCTGACTTGTAATTTCTATAACACCAGCACTTACTGCACTTGATTTGACCAGTCTACTTTTCTGTTTTGTTTCTAATGATGACTCCATCTGTTCATTGTTATTGATCTGAGCAAGTATTGGTTTATTAGATACTGATGACATTTTACTGCAAGAATGTGCAAACATGTGATACTCAGATTTGTTTTCCCCACCTTTCCTTTCTTCACTATAAGAAAACTGTCCAATCATTTTCTCTTGAACCTCAGTTTCAGATACTAAGGTCATACTCCCTATCACAGATTTCTTTTGTCTCATTCTCCTTGGTCCAGGTGTAGGGGGCCTATAAAAATGATGCTTTGCTTGATCCTGACTTCCCTGAATGATATCTGTGTCCACAGCAGCATTCTCCCAACTAGCAGAACTGCACGTTTCAGCTTCTTGGTCTGTCATTTGAGCATTTAACACTTCTGCCAAACTGCCCTTTTTATTAAAGCCTTTTGCCAGAGGTGAGACATCTGCAGACAATGAACATGTTGTAAGCTCTAAACCAGAAGATCCACTGTCTATTCGTCTTGGAATATTCCTTATCTCACTCTTCTCATCATTATTAGAAAGATCAGCTTTACTGACAGTGGTTGTCCATTTTATGGTTTCCTCCTCTTTTATCTTGAATCGAACTTTCATCTCAATTGTCATAGTGCCATCTTGATTAAAAATAATTGCCTTCTCAATATCATCTTCAGAAGGATATATTGATAAATTCTGAGAATCATTTTTTCCTAAGGCCAAGTAATGTTCAGGAGCAAAAGAACAGTCTGAGTAGCAATCATTGTTATATGTTTTGTCAGAAGAAACAGAATAAATCTGAGACTTTGGACTTGAAGGCATATGTATGCTCACTTTCAAGAGTTTAAGAATAAAAGATACCCACGTCAAAATATAATATGGAAGGCAGAGAAGTTATAAACATCCAGTGGAATAGGAAGCAAAGAAAAAAAAGAAAAAAGAAAATAATTAGTACAAAACATATTTTCTGTACTTCATAGTAAAATATTATTGATACGTTTCTGAGCTCTTTATATTTAATGCTTATTTGAGAAAACTTACTGTAATATTAGTATATTTCTTCAAACCACTCTTTATAAAAGACATACAATTCCACTTCAATGAGGAAATTCACAGAATTTTCACTTTAACACATTTAATAAGGTAATTTTAATTTAAAAACACATAAATTTCTAAGGATTGTATCAAAAAATAAAATTCTTTTGTAGGTTTTTCTTTTGTCATTTTGTTTCCCAATACTGAAACTGCAGTCTGACTAAGAACTGCTTATCTATTCAAACAAGGAAAGTGACAACTTATGGTGGTATTCATTTTCCTATCTGCATTTAACCAAAAGAGACATTTGTAGCTTTATGAAATCAGAAACATTTTTAGAATTTATTTAAGACTAGATTAATAAAGTAATAACTTTCAATTTACTATTCACTAATAACTTTTAATTTACTATTTACTGTTCTCTTTTGTGTCCTACATATAATGATTTAAGCCTAGATATTAGTTTTTTATTAATGTGACTCTTTAGCATTAACTGATTACTCATGGCACTCCTGCTTCTTAAATTCAATCAAATTCCTATTAGCAGTCTGTACAGATTTGCATATGCTTGCCATCAGGTAAACACCTTCAACATTTCAAAGTTAAAAACCAGAAATATCTTTTTTTATTTCTACTATACTTTCACTGAAATCGTAAATAAAAATATCTCACTTCTAATTTTTTGAAGTAAAATGTAACAAATGCCTCAGATTCCCTAAAGTTATCAAAAATCATATTTAACAAGCTATTATCAGATATAAAACAATAAAATCATTTTAGGCCAGGCACAGTGGCTCACACCTGCGAACCTACCACACTGGGAGGCTGAGCAGGGCAGAAAGCTTGAGATCAGGAGTTTGAGACCAGCCTGAGTAAGAGCAAGACACACATCTTGTCAATAGAAAAATAGAAAAAACTAGCTGTGGCAGGCTCCTGCAGTCCTAGCTATTCAGGAGGCTTAAGCAAGATGATCTCTTGAGCCCAACACTTTGAGGTTTCTGTGAGCTATAATGCCACAACACTCTTCCCAGGGCAACAAGTGAGACTCTGTCCCAGAAAAAAATAAATATTTTTTAAGCCTTTGAAAAATATATATAATCATTTTAGTAAAATGACCAAAGTGAAATAGTACTACCATATCCATAACATATAGCATTTGGGAGCCAAATGCCTACAAAATAGGAGCATTAACAATTGTCCATTGAATATATCCACCACAAAGTAATTAAATGACAAGAATAAATACTAAGTGAGTTCATCCACATTAAAAATAAGGGAAGAATACTAGTTAAAATACAAATTCTCCCATGTCTAAAGAGAACAAAAGTTAAAACAAGTATAAATGGCAATCAGTACCTCAGCAATGAGCTATAGTTTGCCTAGAAATACTGAGCAAAATTAATAATGAATGACATTAGCCATGCCTACATAGGGAATTTACAGCATTAGGCTTCAAGAGACCCTCTTTCTTCCCTATCCAAAGGATAATGCCACATCACTACAACAGAGGCTAAGGAACCTAAATTATTGTTAAACAATATGAATTAGCTGCATGAAACTATTTTTAATAAATAAAAGTGAATTGAAAGACCTGTGATTTTCACAGGAACAACTCCAAACAGTAGAGTACACAGCATAAATTTGAAAATACAGTTTCTCCACTAACCTACTGAGCTCAGCTGTGAATGCTGCATGGTATATTTAAAGAAAACTCTGCAACTACCAGAAGTGTCACTTACATAGATGCCACAGAATTCCTCTCCAAAGCAAGAAATGCTGACATTTTTATTTAACTATATATTTTATGCAAAAAAGCATAACTCATGAATTTAAATAAATATGTCATTGGAAAAAGTCTAAAAAAATTATCAGGTAATCTGTATAAGTCCTTCCAACTATAAATATAACCAATATAGTTTAGACTGTTTTTAATCCTCTCATATATTCTCTTCTGTAATGAAGGAAATTGGTCATGTAAGCATGAGTTTTTGGGTTGAAGGAAAAAAAAAATCTCAAGGCTAAAAATATGGGCAATATAAGTGACTTACTCTTTCTTCTTTCTGGCCTCACATTTCCCTTGGGGTGCACACGACGAGAGATCCCTGGCAGTCTAGCAGGAAGCAAATACTTTTGAATGCCATAATTTCCTGGTTTAAAAGGCTCCCTTCCTGCTGCTACCACAGCTCCAGAGTTCAGAACCGCTGCCTGTAGACTGGAAACCTAGAAGAAACCAAAGAGTTATGATCCTTCTTGGGCAAGTTTTGCTCTTTCCATAGGATAATTTTACAACTTTCAATCAACTCCACAACCTCTCAGGCTTTAAAAAGATAGTCACCAAGGACTGGCTTAGGCACCAATGGAAAAAAAAAATTGGAAACACCAAATGCGGGGCCAGGGTGGGGAAGCAGTTCAGACTCCCCTTGGAAAATACTACTCTTGGTCTCTCATTTTCAAAACATATGGCGCATAATGATGCTCAGGAAACAGAAAGGGGGAGAGAAGGTGGGTCAAATACGAGACCCCTGTCAGATTCTGACCAGAAAACACAAATACCCCACACCCTTCACACTCACATACACATGCACACCCGCAAGCGAACATGCAGGGCATCCAAGGAGAGCTCAAACGTGAGAAGCCCCCCCAACTGCTCACCCTCCTTCCATCTGTGGTGTACAGCTTGACCACTGGGCACTGCATGACCACTGTCAGGTGCCGCAGAAAGGCCTCCAAGCTCTGGGTGACCTTCCTACTCAGAAGGACAGCTCGCTTCGTGCGTGGGTCGCCGTTCCTGAAAACCACAAGCCTCCGCGGGGCGCGGGGCTCGCCGGGAGCCGCCACGGCTGCGGGGCGTGGCTGCGCATGCGCACTGACTGCCCGACTGCTGAGCCAGGGCCGCGGGCGCCGACGGGCCTTGTCCAAGTCCACGGGCTGCACTTTCCTGCCGTGAGAGCACAGGTAAGACTCGCCGTCCTCCAGATCCTCCAGGCGCGTGATGCTGTGCCTTCCCTGAGGGGTGCTGATGTTCCTCACTCCGAAAGGCAAGGGTACCTTCCTGGACAAGTTATCCAGCAAAGCATCAAAAGTCTTAAAGGAACGAGGGTTGACCACCACCCTGACCCCACCGAATTGAGGGTCTCCGCTCTTGTAGAAGCTGATCCGTTTGGCCACAACTGGATTGGTTACACTGGAATAGCGAGAGGGAACTTGACCTTCAGAAGAAGTAGGATGAATCATGGAAAAACTAGTAGAAGGGGTTTCACTCATTTTGGCTGAGACCTAGAGAGGAAAGAAAATTGTTCATCTCCTGCATAACAGCACCACAGAGAGTAATGCAAGCGCATGCGTACAGGGGTAGACATCCAGGATATTCCTGGGGGCCATTCTTTCATTCAAGTATTCATTCTTTATACCTGTTAATTTTGAGAGATAATTTTACGGGATTTACAATAAGACATAAATGAAACAGTTAAATAAGGATATTTATAATTTAAAAATTAAAAACCTCTATGCATTATAAAGGCCAAAGTAAATAATGACACGGACACTCATGAAATGGAAAAATGTGCAACCATTAACAACACAACTTTTTAGATATGTATTTTTGGCTTGGAAATATGATCATGACATATTACTAATCAATGGAAAACTATGCAACCATTAAACACAGTTTCACTGAGCTGTATTTTTTAGCATAGAAATATGATTGTGACGTATTACTCAGCAAAAAAAAAACATTGTAAAACACATACTGTCTTAACAATGGGGATACATTCTCAGAAATGCATCATTAGGAAATTTCAGCCACATATGAACATCACATATCTGGGTTTAAACCTACACAAACCTAGATGATATAGCCTATTGCATACCTAGGTCATATAGCCTATTGCTCCTACGCTACAAACCTGTACAGCATGTTCCTGTACTGAATATTGTAGGCAATTATAACACAGGGGTTATGTATTTATATATCTAAATATAGAAAAGGTACAGTAAAATACAGTTTTTTACAGTATTAAGTACAGTAAAAATATAATATTAAATACAGTAAAATACAGTATTAAAATCTTTTGAGACCATTGCATATGTATTACATTGTTGGCTGAAACATCTTTATATGGTACATGACTATAGGAATGGGGAAAAGTCCAGAAATATATACAGCCTGTTGTTGATGGTAGTTATCTCTGGATGACAGAATTATAGATAATGTTTTGTCTTTAATACATTGCTAAATTTTGTGAATCTTTAAAATTAATAGTTAATACTGCACAGTTTTAAAAATAACAAAAAAATACAAATCAGAAACCATCCAGAGTTTTATAATTCATCATTTTAGTCCTTCAGGTCCTAGCACTAAAGGGAAAATGGGAAACAGGAAAAAGCATTAAAGTTCAAATTGTCTATTTAAAATTGTCTATTGGATAGAATCAAATGAGTTCCATTTTCTGGAGGAAAATGTATCTGGCATTAAGTTTTAGTGGGTAGGTATCACATAGTTTCTTATATAAGGGCCACATGTACATTAAGAAAACATCAGATGTTTCCATTGCAGACAGGAGAAAATGCAGGCAAATCATCTGACACATCACTTATCTACTTTGGGAAACACTGCACTACACAAATGTTCTTTGAGTGAAAGACAACATTGCTATGGGCTGCTAACAATGGTGCAATCTGGTAACTGCTCCCACTAGTAGTTCTAAAATTAAAACTTCAAGAGGGAATTCAAGAAGAGACATTGACAGCAAACGACTGAGGTTTTTCTTTTGCAATTCTCAGTGAAACCAGATTTACAAATGAGCAGCTTGTGGAAGAGTTTATTTGGTTCTGGGCTTATTTTTCATGTGTGTCCTTTTAAATCTATTTCCTGCTGTTTTAAATCAATTTAATTATTAGTGTCTTTTGACAAAGTACGAAAGCCCTCCATCCTTGAAAATAAATGGAATTAAAAAATAGATGTAATTGGTGTTATAGAGATGAGAAAAGGTATGTTTATCATTATAAATCAGCTATAAATCTGGCCCAAATCACCTACATAAATGTTTTCAAGCTACTCTCTGAGTATCTTCATATATTTCCAATCGAATTTGCAAATATTATTTATACGTAATTTAGGAAAAAGCATTTGAAATTAGTCTCTCCTTCTCCTTTCCACAAAGGTCTAAAGTAATTATACTGCTGAAGACAGAAAGGTAGCTGTAGTGTAGCAGCAGGCGTGTGCATCAGGAGCTGGGGAATCCGGCTTTGCCACAGAGTCAGCAAAACTGTGACCTCTTTTTATCCTCATCTGATAACTGTGGTCTGACCTTGGCCTGCCTGCTTAATCTCCATGCCCTCATCAACCGTAAAGAGGATGAATTCATTCCGTATTTAAATAAGACTTTGCCTGCAGTTACTTTTGGTTTATCTACATGTTCATTTGAAATTATTTCGCATGAATAATATTTGAGACACATTTTTCACCTAATTTTGGAAAATGATATTTGTCTATGTGTAATTACATTGAGAGGCTTTTAAAGTCACTTGTTTTCTGCCTGGATCTCACTATTTGGAGAACCATTAACCTGGTGACCACTTTGTAAACTCATTTATGTGAGCCGCTATGCTAAGATGTTTGTGGATGGTTTAGTTTTGTTCATTTTTGGCTAAAATAAGAGAAAAAAGTATTTTATCCTGGGACCAGAAGGGAGAATATGAAAGATAAAAGCAATAAGAGGAGAAAGGCAGCCCTCATTTCCCTATCCCACTGCTGCCCAGCCCTGAGCGCTGGTTTTGAGCCCAGTGCTTGAAAGGCAAAAGCGGAAGGTACCATGCCTGAAGAACATGCCAGATGCCCAACAATGGAGAAGCATTTGCAGAGAAGGTACCTACAACAGGTGGCTACCAGGCAGCAAATTGTTGATGAGGAAGTTATAACAAAAACAAAACAAACATATGAGTTCACATGATCCTCACTGCAAGTAGAAGAATCTCTGGGAACTCCTAGATGTCACTGGGGAAGTTTTAAGGAGTGTTGAGATACTGGATACTTTCAGGGTAGGGCTTAAGAGCCCATGGTAAGGTGGATCTTGTGTGTAAAACACAAATGAGATGAAAATTCATGTTCATTTAGTGCACGGTGTCGTCATTAGGGAAGAGGGTGCAAACCAGATTCTTTCCAAAGAAGGTGGAACCTTTGCCCTATCCTATTCATGTGCGTTTCCTGCCAGGTCTATGGGAAATTCACAGAGTAATTCAAAAACAATTGAAGAAGAGTGGGGGGGTGCCAAGAGGGATGGTTAATGCAGCCTGAAGGATTGGGGATAGGGATGGGAATACATGGCGATTCCCAGAAGAATCACTGCTGCTAAGAGGCCAAGAGGCAAGGAGTAGTGGAGATGCAGGAAGAAAGCAGAGATGCTGTGGCCACTGTCCAGCACACGTGAGCAAGACTAGCCGTGTGTTTTAAGTCCTGGCAGCATCCTGTCCCCTTTGTGAAACCAGTCCTTCATAACTGTAAGTTACCCTGTGTTAATTGTGCCACTTTATTAATCAGTTTTAAAAACCAATTAGGACTTGGATGGAAATTATGCCATGTTTCTTTACATCCATTTTTAATAATGAGGTTGGTTCTAGCCCTCTGAAGTTGGTATAAAGCAGTAATATACTTAACGACTCCCTAGGGGACAAACAAAAAAAGCAGCCTGAAATGGTTAATTCTTCTCCAAGAAGTTTAGGCTGAAAGAGAAGTGGAGGTGGGAAGAGATAACCAGAAAACTGTAGAATATTAAGGTCCTCCACTTTCATCACCACTGACTTCCATAGAGGTAACAAGGAAGCTGGCATACAAAATCACTTTACCACTCCGCAACTTGACATCTTGTCACCAATAACCTCCCCGCTTCTCAGCAAAAAGAAAGAGTCATTGCCTAAAGTGAGACCATGGAGCTCTCATAAATACTTTCATTGCTTTTAAAAATTAGCATATTTTTAACACTCTTTTGTTCCTTAGTCTCAAACATAGTAAGGCTTATCTATGTCATCATTGGACTCAATCATGTGCTCAGTGAATTGGAGATTGAATTTAAGACTGTGCTGCTCAGAACGAAATACCATAGAACCTCCATAGTTGGCCACCTCCCTGCATTAACCACCTCCTTAAGTTGACCTAACTTTCATAGACCAGGCATGTACCATATGTACTCTATGGATGTTCCTTATGTTGCTACCTCCACATGTTGACCAGTTTTTTACAATCCCTTGGATGGTCAACTTGCAGAGGTAGTTGCCTTTAATGAAAGAACTATGCCTTCACTCCTCCACTCACTTGACAAAGCACAGCAGATTTACAAAATACATGTGTTGTTTCACTAATTATATTTTAAATTTAATTTTCTACCACACAGTAGGAATGCTGGCAATTCATAAATAATAAAACAGAAAATTAATAAATACAGAATGTTCATTCTTACAGTAATTCAAAAACTCAATGTTACAAGAATTAGTTCATTTCAAATTTCTATAACTCTTTGGGGTAGAATTGGGGCAAAAGGGATTCAAAAAGGAAGGATACCACTGTAGTAGTCGCAGCATTGTTTAATTACAAGCAGCTTCCTTTTTCTTTAATGGTGCACTGATTTCTGTAACTAGTATATAGCACTTTTATAATCAGAAACAAAATAAACTTTGTTCATTTGAGTAAACTAGAATTGCTTGGTTTCCTGATACAGAAGTGCTCTCTTGCTTCAATATCAGCATATTGTGAAGGTTGCTAACATATTGGAATAAAAGACAATATTACTAGTAACATTTATTCTTTTTCTAATAAAGATAGAACACAGATATCTAGATATAAAATGGAGAACAAAATACAATTAGCGAAACAGATCATTTTCAAAAGAAGGATTTCAAATAGTTTCGTACTTACCAGAACTTGAAACTTTCTTATAAAGAAAAGGAAAAGATGGGTAAATTGTTTGAATAGTTCAAATAAATGTCACTGTATATGTAACCTTACTTTGTGCAAAGAAACTAATGTCTTCAGATTTACTCTCAACATGTCTACCTAGGGATTGAGTACAGCCAATTAATTTAATCCAAGCTGATGCTAATCATCAGACAGAATGCACTAACCAGTTCCTAGCGTGATCTGCAGTTCTGAAATCTTCCTCATTAGAGTTTTGCATTATTGTGCTTACCTAGTGTTGTTCTCCAGAAAATATACTTTACAAATTCACAGGCATTTCTCTCACAGAAAACCTTAAATCCTCATTTGTTTATGTTAAAGGGGGAAAAATGTTATTCTGCTGCCAAAAATGAAATTGTTTGACATTTTACCTTTCTGATCAGTGATTCTAAGTAAGTATTTGCTCTTGATAGTCACAAGAAAAGAAAAGAAGCCAAGACTTTGTTTTGTTTAGGATCTCCTGCCCTTTGCCTCATCAATTTAGGATCTCCTGCCCATTACCTCATCAATGTAATTCTAATAGAAATGACTGTGGTATACACAACTTGGCTACTGAGCAAAACACAGGACAAATAAGAGGTGAAATAATTATATGCGTCTGCATAAAACTCTCCCACTGCTTTTTTACTGGTGGTGGGATTTGAACATGGTTCAGGACTTTGTCACATATGAAGTCCCCAGATGACACCTGTTCCCCATGGTCTAATCTGATTTGAAGATGCATCACCTAATCAGGTTTCTTACAAGGCTTCCTGTCTCAGCTCTGAACAACAAAAACAAGATAAGGGGTCCTCTGAGGAAGAAGGACCAGGTTCAAGCATATGCCCTAGAAAGTTGTCTCCAAACAGATCATAAAAGCAAAAAAGATCATACAACTGTACACTCTGCCTCATAAACACAGACTTCATCACAAATCACCTATTAGAAAGTAAAAGAGAAAGAAAATGGAGAAAAAGGAAGGAAGGAGGGAGAGAGAGAGGTATAGGTGACAGAAGCAATTGTGTTTGACTTTGATTAAAGCTTGTTCATAATTATCAACTACACAAAGACATTGCTATTGAATCAATAAGGAAACTTGTGTTCACAGGGTAGCAGTAGGAATGAATGGCATCATTCACAGCTGCAAATCAAAGTACAAATTTTTGGCGTTTGGAGTTAGATATGATCACCTCTAAAATAGCTAATGATTGATGAGGCATTTCTTTTGATTTTTTTTTCTTGAGTTCTAATGTGTAATCTATGTCTGATAAACAGTTCACATCAATCAGCTCTATTTTGACACTGAAGGATTTTCAACTAGAGTGATTCTTTTGGGGAACATTTAGGAAAAGTAAAATTTCTTACATATAAGACAGCAGAAAAGGAACTCCTTTTCTAAGCATCTCCCATAATATACACTCCACTCCCACAAACCCAGTTGGGAATGGAGAGAGGTACACCTGTTGCCCAGTTGTGCTACCGTACGCTTTCCCTGGCATCACTTGTCTTTGGCATATGCCAGCGTTTATCTAAATCACTGCTTCTCTAGCTTAAAGGTACATGTAAATTTCCTGGGGTTCTCATTCAACTGCAGTGTCTGACACAGTAGATCTGGGGTGAGAGCGGAGAGTCTGCATTTATTATAAGCTGATGCCACCAACTCTAGCCCACACTTTGATTATTGACCCTAAAATGCTAGAGGCCTCTGTGATGGAGTTCATATTAGGCTTCTTCCCTGCTCATGCCTTCAACAGCCATGACTTCTGAGACTACCTGTTCATCATGTCTAAACTCAATAAAATTCTGTCTAGTCGCTGCTGACAGGGCGCCAGTGGATAGTGGTTAGGTGTGCATTCTTTAAAGTTGGTCAGACTTCAGTACAAATCCTGCCTCCCTCACTTAACACTCAGGCCATTTACTTAATTCCTCTGGGTCTATTTTCCTGGCCATTAAATGCAGAAAAATATCTATCTTATTGGCTCATTGTGAGGGTTACATAAAATAAAACATATGTGTTTGGCAAGTGCCTGAATGTCATAAGAAGTTTCAATAAGTATAAATTGTTTTTGCCATAAATGTTTTGTTGTAAAATGACCCCACACCGTAGCTTGCCACACAAATTGTGATCTGACTTCAGGTTACTTTTCCAATTTCATCACAATGCTTACTCTGTAATTTGAATTATTTGACCTTTATTAAATATGGCTCTTGGTTTTTACATATATTATTTCCTTTTCTTAGAATGCCTCCTCATAGCCTTCTTGCCACCCACCTTGCCATCCCTTCCTTCAATACTCAGTTCATCTTACAAAATATTCTTTTTTTTTTCCTCTCTCTTTTTTTTTTTTTTTCAGACAGAGTATCACTATGTCACCCTCGGTAGAGTGCCATGGCATCACAGCTCACAGCAACCTCAAACTCTTGGGCTTAAGAGATTCTCTTGCCTCAGCCTCCCAACTAGCTGGGACCACAGGCACCCGCCACAAATCTGAGCTATTTTCTCATTGCAATTGTCATTGTCGTTTAGCAGGCCTGAGCTGGGTTTGAACCTGCCAGCCTCAGTGCATGTGGCTGGTGCTGTAACCACTGTGCTATGGGCACCAAGCCACAGAAACCATTCTTAAACCCTTGCCTTCAGCATTGCCTGATGAATGAGTTAAGTACTCTCCACCGTGTTCTCATACCTAGCTGCATAAATATAAATAGTACAATCAACAATCACAATAATTAATGCTTGTCATCTTTATTCATCAGAGAAATGCAAATCAAAACCACTTTGAGATACCATCTAACTCCAATAAGAGTAGCCCATATAACAAAATCCCAAAACTACAGATGTTGGTGTGGATGTGGAGAAAAGGGAACACTTCTCCATGGCTGGTAGGAATGCAAACTAATACGTTCCTTTTGGAAAGAAGTTTGGAGAACACTCAGGAATCTAAAAATTGATCTGCCATTGGATCCTGCAATTCCTCTACCAGGAGTATATTCAAAAGACCAAAAATCACTTTGCAAAAAAAAATATTTGCACCATATTATTCACTGAAGCTAAATTCACCATAGCCAAGTCATGGAAGAAGCCCAAGTGCCCATCAACCATGAATGGATTAATTGTGGTATATGTATACCATGGAATACTATGCAGCCTTAAAAAAGATGGCAGCTTTACCTCTTTATGTTTATTTACATGGAGGGACCTAGAACATATTCTCCTGAATAAAGTATCTCAAGAATGGAGGAAAAAGTATCCAATGTACTCAGTACTATGAAACCAACTTATATTTACTTATGAAAGATAGAACACAACGATAGCCCAGGCAGGGTAAAGGGGAGAAATGGAGTTGGAAGGGAGAGGAGGGGGGAGGTTTGGTAGAGGGAGTGTAAAAGGTGGGACCACACGTATGGAGCATATTGCAAGGGCACATGTCAAATCTGTCGAGTGTAGAACATAAATGTCTTAACAAAATAATCAAGTAAATGAGGCAAAAGCTATGTTGATTTGTTTGATGTAAGCATGTCAGATTGTATAAAAAAATCAACACATTGTACCCCACATATGCATAAATGTATTCATGATCTATGTGTATATGACTTAATAAAAATAAATAAAAATAATAATCACAATAACTGGTGGGCTCTTAGTCAATAAACTCATTAAACACCAGAAGGGTAACTTATGAGCTCTGGAATTCTAGAAACAGCTCCGTGCCTTGTACATAGCACACATTCAATAAATATCCCTTGAAGGAATGATCTTCTGCCTGTTTTTAATATAGAGGTACTGTAGGGATGTATATGCCTGAAGAACCCTGCCTCATTATAACTGCTAGAATTTACCAGTCCAGGAAGATCCAAGGAACCAGGGCAGAGATGAGACTGTATCAGGAAGTGTAATCAGTTTGTGTGGTTAATATGGAATACACCATTTGCTATTTTTCATCCAATCCAGAATTTTGTGTATATTCTGATGAAGATAAATTACCAGACATTAAACCTGAATAGCCTCAACCTTAGAAACTTTTCTCCATATTACAGATCTGAAATTGGCATCCCACTTTAGACTTGGGGGTTTTCACACAACCTTCCTTATTCACTAATTTTTTTAATTCATTCAGTGCATAGTCACTGTATATTGGGCACACATAGCAACAAACAACAAGAAGAAAAATTACTTGCTTTCATGGGGCCACATTATACAGCAGAGACAATCTATCAGTGAATCCGTGATATGTTAGGTCACACTAAGTGCTATGGAAAAAACTGAAGTAAAATAGGAGTGATAGTGGTAGAGGTCAGAGAAGACACCTTATTGAGAATGGGGCATGTGAAAAGAAATCTAAAAGTAGTCAGAAAAATGTTCATGGCAGAAAGTGCAAAGGTCATGAGTCAAGAATTTGTGGGAAGTATTTGAGAAATCATAATGAAGAGCAGTGTAGTTAGAATGGCAGGGCACCAAATTGTATACGGCCAGTAGCCCTTGGTTAAAACTTAGGCTTTAACTTGGAGTGAAGTGAGAAAACAAGAAGAATTTTGAGAAGTGATAATCTTATTTGTGTTTCAAAAGACTACTTTGTCTATTGTGTTAAAATTTAAAGTTAAAAATACAGGTAAACCAGAGGGAAGATGGCAGAGTGGGAGATACCAGTGTCTCTCCATCTGGACAACAATTGTACTAGCAGAAACTGTCTGAAGTTAATATTTTGGAGCTCTGAAGTCAATTTGCATGCTTGAAGCTTCCAAAGGGAAGTTTGGCTGGTAAATTGTCACTAATTTCTGGAAATTTCAGCCATTAATGCTATAGTGGCTGTAGAGCCCTGATCCCAGCCCCATGGCAGGCAGCTGTGAGGTCAACAGCACAACTTCCTGGAGCAGCTTGTAGGAGCCAAAGTGGAAAATAAGAACCTTGTCCTACAAATATAATGGTTCTATGTTCTGATTGCAGATTGCTCCTTCTGATTACAGAGGTGCATAGGGAAGTGGGCAGCAATTGTGGCAATCCCCACTGGCTGATGTGGCTTCCAGGGGATTTAAAGGATTTAAACTTGGGTAATTTTCCTTCTTTTTTAACCCTTGTTCCCCTTTGGAGAGCCAGGCTTTTAAAAACTGTTTATATAGGGTAATTTAGAAAGTCATTTTATATGTCCAGGAAAAAATACAGGACTCAGAAAATATTTGAAGACCTTAAACTTTCACTGCAGGCTGATTCTTGGCAAAGAGATACTCTAAAAATCAAAAAGAAAAAAAAAAAAAAACAATAAACCCTAGAGAAGGAGAATTTGATTTCTAGAGCTACAAATTATAAGATTCAAATACTCAACACACACAAAAAAGGCACAGGCACACACACACACACACAGAGAAAAAAAAGCCATGTGAAGTATCCTTTATTTCATTAAAAGGAAGAAATAAATTAATAGAAATATCCCTAAGAAAGCCCAAATGGAAGACTTACTACATAAAGACTATAAAACCACTATCTTAAAGATGCTCAGAGAACTAAAAGAAAGCATAAGACAAAGACAAGAAAACAATGTATGCACAAAATGAGAATTTCAAGACAAAATATATAAAAGAATCAAAAAGAAATTCTGGAGCTGAAAAGTACAATAACATAAAATAACTTCATAAAAATTCACTTCACAAGTTCAAAGACAGATTGGAGCAGGCAAGAAAGAACCATCACGACTTTAAAATTGGAAAATTTAAATTTCTGAGTTTGGTGACTAGAAAGAAAAAAAATAAGGAAAAGTGAAGAGAGTTTAAAGGACCTGGTGATACCATCAATTGGAACAAAATATATATTATGGGAATTTCATTAAGAGGAGTGACAAAGAACTTCTTTCAAGAAATAATAGCTGAAATTTTCCCAAATTTGATGAAAGGCATGCATCTACAAATTCAAGATGTTTCATTTAACCACAAGTAGGATGAATACTTGAGAAAAGACCCACTCTGAGACACATTAAAGCATCAAAAGGGAAGTAATTTTTCAGAAACAAGTGATCCTCAACTCCAAGTGATTGTTGGAAAATTTCTCATCAAAAACCTTAGACACCAGAAGGCATAAGATGATATACTCAAAGTACTTAAAGAAAAGAATTGTCACTCAAGACTTCTGAAAAATCTGTCCTTCAAAAATGAGGGAGAAATTAAGATATTCCCAGATAAACAAAAGCTCAGATGACTTATTACTGTTACCACTAGACCTGCTCTGCAAGAAATGCTAAAGGAAATCCTTCCAGTTGAAATGAAAAGACCTCAGATTAGATTTGATTCAATTGTTAAAAAGAAATACAGGTAGACCAATTAGGAGAGTACTGTAATGATCCGAGAAAGAGATGAGGATGACTCAGACCATGTGGAGGTGGTTGGATTCTGCACATTTTCACTGTAGAGTTTACAGCATGAAAGATGGCTTAGATGTGGATTGGATATGGATTGGCTGGGGGGAATGAGAAAATAATTTTGAAGAAGAGTAAGACATTTGTCCAGTGCCACTGGAAGAAATGGAGTTGTTAAGTATTCAAGTGAAGATGACCTCAGAAGTAGTGGTCTGGAAAGTAGTAAACATCATCCTGAATAATAGACATCAAAATAGAAATAGCAAGGAGGCAGTTAGATATACAGATACTACAGTTTCAAGGTAAAAAATATAAATATGTAATTGATTGATATACTGATGGTATTTAAAGCTTGGCTGAGTCTGAATGAGAACTTCTTGGAAGTGAGTGTAAATAGAAAATGGTTCCAAGATCAGAGCCCAGCACACTCCAAATATAACAGCCACAAAGATGGAAAGGAATGAGCAAAGGAGTTGGTGAAGAAAAGGTGTGTCAACACAGTGGGGTCTGGGAAACCAACAGAAATAATTGTTTCAAAAAAGAGGTAGCAGTGAGCCATGTGAAATGGTACTCATTAGTCAAGTAAGAAAGGAACTGAAAATTAAGCATGGGAATCAGCAACAAATGTTTTTGGTAGAAAAATGTGGATAAAAGCCTCACTGGGGTAGGGGCAAAAGAAATCAGGAAGGAGAGGGATTGGAGTTAGCATGTGAAGACAACTTTTTTGCTGGGTTTAGCTTGTTTGGTTTGTTCCTGTTTAATATCAGGTATATATATATTTTTTTTTTTGTGTGTGTGTGTGTGTGTGTGTGTGTGTGTGTGTGTGTCTTATGTGCCTTGGTGCATGCTGATAAGAAATGATTCAGTCAAACGGGAAGATTTAATGTTGCAGGTAAGAAAAGGGAGGTTTGTTGGGGCCTTGTCCTTGAGTGGATTACAGGAAGATGGGACCTAATGCACAACAAAGGTCTAAGTCTTTGCACGGATTACAGAGAAGGTTACCCCCAGTTGTAGGAAAGGATGCAGAACCAGGTGACTTTCCCTGCTGAGTACTTCTGTGTGTCAGCAATCTAGGATACAAGGCCATCCACTGAGGGCGCAAGTGAGGAAGAAAAAGTGTTGTGAGCCTGATGAGAGAAGAGAAGCCATGAGATTGTCACCCAGTGAAGATGGAGAGGGACAGGAGGAGGAAGTGTAGTGAGCTTGCAGGCAGCACTGATTACTACTGCAGGTTAGCCAATGTGAAATGACACCAAGCCGCACCAGTATAGGCTAACCACACAGCTGTTCTTCTCTGGCTCTTGCTGCACAGCACTGATGTGACCATTTCCTGGTCTACACCTGCACGTTTCAGCCTCTTGATCTGTCATTTGAGCATTTAACTCTTCTGCCAAACTGCCCTCTTTATTAAAGCCTTTTGCCAGAGGTAAGACATCTGCAGACAATGAACATGTTGTAAGCTCTAAAGCAGAAGATCCACTGTCTATTCGTCTTGGAAAATTCTATCCATCACTAATTACTACCTGTACCCAGCTCTTCTGAACCTGGGTGTCCCCAGCCCCAACAACAGGCTTTCCCTATGCCCTCAACATACCTGTCTACAACCTAGAATCCTGCAAAACCAAACAAAATAGCCGGATCTCTACCCTCTACCAGATCTTGCCCATGTACCAATAGACAAAACAGGGCCAGCCCCCCTCCAGGGGCTTAGATCTAGAAGGAAGTCAAACTCAGCCCAAATACACTTTACTAACAGCAGAGAGAATGTAATATGTTATTTGAAAGGAAGAGAGAACTGGCAAAGATGTGTATAGTATTGACAGCTCCAGTTGTCTTTAAAATAATAAATATATTTATGGCTTTTTGTTCTTGTTGTTACCATGTTGAGCAAATGTGTGTAAGCCAACCTTATGATTCATGGTCAGTGTGTATACAAAACTGTGATGCTATTTTTCAGCCAAGTCATTCTATTTCTGGTTAGGCACAAATAATTACCAAGACTCCCACCTGCTTAAGAACATTGAACATCCCACCATGATCATCTGGTTTGCAAACGGCTATATTGATAGATAATGTACACACCATAAAATAAACTCATGTCAAGTAGATGATTCAGTGGCTTTTAGTATATTCACAGAGTTCATCTAAGGTCACAATAATCTAATTTTAAGACCTTTAGAATATTCTAATTTTAGAATACCCTTTGGAATATCTCAGAAAGGAACATTCTTTACCCTTCTCACCACCCCTACACCAGCCCTAGGCAAGCAGGAATCTACTTTCTCTCTATGGATTTGCCTGTTTTGAACATTCCATATAAATGGAATCATGGAACAAGTAATCTTTTATGCCTGGCTTCCTTCACTTAGCATAATGTTTTTGAAGTTCATCCATGTTGTAGCATATATCAGTACTTTGTTCTTATTATTATCATCAAATATTTCACTGTATGAATTTTATTTCATTTGGTTTATTTATTCCCAATTGAATGACTCTTAGGTTCTTTCTAGTTTGGGGCTTTTACAGACAATATTTCCAGGAATGTCCATGTACAAGTCTTTTGTAGTAGTATCTTCTTTAAAAGAAGAAAAAAGTAAATATATCCTCATGTTGAAAATACTTTTTCTTTCTATTTAGCTTGTTTTTTTATGACAGGTTTTCAAAGCCTGAATTTTTTTCTAGTGAAGAGGTATTTTTGACAAACCCCATCCGTTGTCCTTTGTACATCATCATGCAAATTATGTACAGGCCATGCAAATCAGTACTACTACATTATAAAGTAGAATGGCAACATGAAATGGTCAGATTAGTTGCTAATAATTTAATAGTCTGGGGCAGTATTTTTCAACCTTTTTTATCTCATGGCACACTTGAACCTATACTTAAACTTCCATGGCACACTTAATTATGTTGTTAAAAAAAAAAAAAAAGAAAAAAAGAATATAGTTTACTGTGCTTTGAACTTTTTTTGAAATCATTTAATTAATGACCTTTAACAATTTTCATGGCATGCCTAAGATTTTCTCGCTGCACACCGGTTGAAAATCACTAGTCCAGAGACCAAGATGGAAGTAGACACTTCTCCCTGTTCTTACCACTAAGTACTACTAAAAACCCTGGAGGTTATATTTAAAACAAGCACTCTGAAAGATATGGTCCAGGAGACAGAAGGGGAAGAAACATGAGTGAACTCACACACTGTATGATTTTATTTATATAACATTCTCAAAATGACATAATTGCAGAGTTGGAGAACAGATTGGGGTTAGGGATGTGTCAGGAAGGAGAGTGGCTGTGACCATAATGGGGTAGCCCTAGTGGGATCTCTGTGGGGTTGAACAATTCTATACCTGTATTGTGGTGGTGGTTACACGTGATAAAATGGCACAGAACTACACACCCATTTCCATCAACCCCAAAAGACACTCCGTCTCCACTTTCAGTCATCTCTCATTCCCCCCACAGCCCAAAGCAACCGTAATCTACTTTCTTTTTATAGACTTCACTCTTCTGAATATTTCATATAAATGGAATCACAACAAGGAGTCTTTTGTGTCTGGCTTTGTTTATTTGTATAATGTTTTTGAGGTTCAATTATGTTTTAGCATATATCAATGCATTGTTCTTTTTTAGTGGACATTTGGGTTTTATGAATAATCCTGGTAGGTAAGCGAACATGACAATTTCAATATGCTCCACACAGCGTAACAGGCACAGCCCATCATCTAGAAATAATTGCTAATAAGAAATACATAGGAACTGCACAGCGAGGAAGCCATAATTCCCAGTCTTATAGACCCTGTTCCCTTTTCTAAAACATATAAAGAGAGTACAACTGAACTGATTCCAAGTTCATAAATATATAACATTTATTTACCTACCCATCCAGCAGTGTTGTGGTAATAATGGTAGTGATGATGATAAAATGTATTGATTGATTACTTTGTGCCAGGAACCATGCTTAATGTTTAAATAAATTATCTCATATAATCCTCACAACAGCTCTAAGAGGTAGGTACTATTATTACCATTGTTTTCCAAGCAGAAAAACTGGAGTTGAGGAGGAAACAGTAATTTATTGAAGTACACGCGATTAGTAATGAAGCCTCTTCAACCACTTTGCAGTAACATTCTCTAACAGTGAAGCCTGTGTGCTTCTGTGTGGAGGCCATATTGTGGGGATGGAATATGCCCAGCTAAGGAGCATGGGTTCTGTTTTACAGAACATGAAGATGCAATGAAGGTTTTTGAGCAGAGAAATGAACTGAACACTCCCCTACATTGCTATGTCAGGTGATGTACAGGGAGGAGACAGTGGTGACAGAAACTGGTAAGATGGCTCTAAAATTAATGAAATCCAGAGTTCATGAGAGCTTGACTTATGTAATGAGGCGAAAGGAAGGAAATTATTTCCTGAAAATCTCAGAAGTTGATCCAAAATAACATAACAATAGATTGGTTGTGGAAGGCAAGAAGATAGGTTATTGATTTCATCTTTTTTTTTTTTTTTAATTTCATCTTTTAAGTGAATAATGTGTTGTAGGTAAAGAATCCAGCATGGAGCACAGCTCAGCAAAAGTTTACTGAAGCAGGAGAGTCACAGATGACAACAACAAGAGTTGCCTCTTACTGAGTACTTGCCAAACCCCATGTTTAAATAGGAAACTTGATTTTTACAAACCTGTGCCACTAACAAAAATAGACAACACAAGTGGAAGAAAATGTAAAATTAGGATCTGGGTAAATACAATCCATTTTTAACGTACTTATTTCGAGGTCATAGAAAGAAATCCAACAGATGACATGCAAAAAACAGTTATGATACTAGAGATTGGGAGAGGTCACAATAGAGATAGATTTGAAAGTTAGTCAAGTAGAGGAGGTAACGTGTATCATGGGATAGCTAAGAGAGAAAGAATTCTGAAGGACAGGAACAGTATTGTTCATACAATGAAACAAACTCTAAATCAGACTGACAATCATATGGATAAGGCCTATAATGGACAAGATAATCATGTTGGTGTTATAAATATACCCCAAAATCATAGTGGAATTTTGCATTTCTATCAATGGCTGAGCAGATGAAATTGATCTAAATATACCCTAAATTAAAATTTAAAATTAATGCATAATATAAGAATGAAGACTATTATAGTCTTAATAAGAAACAGAGTAATTAATAAAACTCAGTATATCCCAAGAATTTCTCAAGCAAAACTAAATTAGAATTAATCACTCCGGATGTTTGGCTAATTCTTATTTTTAATTCAGACCAAATTACTGAGTTATAATCACTTGGTCAGAATTCAGTAAGGATTTGTTCATCCCAAGAATTTGACTGTCAGGGATAAATTACTTCTTCCACAGTGTTTCAGAGCATTTAAAATACTATAAAAGAGTATGTTTAATTATTATAAAAAGAAATAACTTCAATTTTAGTGAAGGAAATACAGTTGTCTTCAAAACACAACATAACCAAGTTAAGTTCAAGAGACAAGTCAATCCACAAAATAATTCTTACATTTCTTGACAGAATGATCATCAAAGTTACTGCTTAGAATAAGTAAGTAAGTAGAACCTTAGGTTTATACTTTTCACTGTAAATTAATAAGCAGTCCTTGAGATTTCAAATAAATCATTGATGCACCTAGTGGAAAGAGTGATTTTAGGTAAATCTTCCTTTGTATGTCCCTACCACCCTACCACAGGAAAATATTTAGATGATAGATTTTAATTTGCTACAAAGATGGCACTAGAAAGTCTCATTCTAAGCGATTAGTTAGGTTATTAGTTTAAAAAGTTTAGAAGATTCTTCTTACTTACAAGAAATAAAGTGTACCATTACTTACTTACAAGGAATAAAAGTGTACCATTCAGAAAGGATCATTTATTTTAAGAATTGTTTATTTTAATATTTATTATGGGGTTTTTTTAAGTGAGAAAAACACCTTGAAATTCTTTTAGGCTGACTTTATTTTTACTTTCAAAAGGAGACAATTTCACATTCTCTCCAAATAACAGTTTTATTCTAATTCTTCCCACTAAAAGCTATCATTAAAGTTGCTAACCAATGCGGGGGGGTGGGGGAAGGCATGGACAAACCTCACCAAAGGTCTTTTTTGAACATCTGTTTAAGTGGGACAACAGAACATATAAAAACAAACCAGCATTAAGGTCAGTCCCTGACCCACCCACCCCCACCAATTGGTTAGTGACTTAAGAATTCTCATTTCCTATTAAAGAATACTTTTAAAATCTCAAACATAGTCTATTTAATTCATTCTAAAAATTAAAATTTCTGAATTCTTATTTAAATTCTACATGTATTTCTAATAATCAACTTCCACAATAATTACAATGTATCCAGGGCCCTTTATTTCCCTTAGAATCTGTGTTTCTCAAATTTTTCCATCAAATATCCCTAATGAAAGAGGGATACATGTAGACTATAGTTTTAATCAATGCTTGAAATCTAATTTTGTCTGAAAAATGACATGCCAATATTATCCATGTCTATACTTTTTTATTGTAAAAATGTTTTAAATTATTTTTCATCAAACAAATTGAGATGAATTATAATTGTCCCCATGGCTTTTCCAAGTCTTCCTCATAGCACACCAGTAATGAATGTGTTTCTAACAAAAAATAGAATCCTCATGAAGGTAGAAAAAATAAAGACAAGCCGAAGATGGACCAATCCCTGCCTGATCCAGTATGGTCTGGCTGCCAATGCTGAGGTCCTAGAAGGGCTCTGCCTCACCAACCTCACACCAACAGGAGCCATCTTTGACCATGCCCAGGCCCACGTACTCTCTAGGAGTTTGGGAATGGCTTGGTTCCTGCTTGGCTGGACAGCAAGCCCCTGGCCACCTCCATGCCACTAAACTTAAAGACTTCCCCTGTAAACTCTGCTGTGTTAGCCAGTTTCTGTGAATCTTCTGTTCTTGATCCTTGTTTATGCTCCACTTCTATGGGGTGACAAATTTCAGTGAGCACCCCATGGATAAAACTAAGCTAGCCCAGTCCTGCTTCAACCTAGTCAGACTCTCTGCCTGGTATGAGTTCCACTAATGAGGCTGCAAACTAAACACAAGAGTAAATGGTCACTGGCCCTGCTCTTTCAACAGAGCAACTTGGCCTCCTGTCACTTATGTTGAGGTCTTCCCTATACTGGTCTCACTCGCTTCACAGTGCTCCCTCCTCTCTTTGTCCCAGCAAGCCGGTGCCTCTGTATACACTGGTGGCCAGATGGCCATGAGATTAGCTGGAATTATGAGTGATTAGCAAGTAAATTGCTGATGTGAGGGAGGTAACAGACCAGCTAATGCAAGGAGTTGGATGCTAGGCTGCAAGATGGAGATTTACTACAACAGGACTAATAGGGACTTCTGAGAAAAAAGAAGGAGAAGATGAAAATGATATTCACGATGATATGCTAGTAGCAGAATGTAATGCAGACAGAAGATGGGAAAGACTGGAGAAAGAAATACAGCATAAAAACAAATGTTAATAATGTACTATGTGCCTGGAGTAAAATAGTGTTTCTGTAATGAAAGGAAGAGATAGGACATATTTTCCAGAAAGACTCTCCAGACATTGATAGTGGATGAAAGATCATTCAGTCAATGAGCTTTGAGACCACATATTGGCTGACAGTATTCTAGGTCCAGAAGAGGCAGTGATGGATAAAGCACAGCGCCCCACCCTCCAGGAACCATCATTCTAACGGGGGAAACCAATAACATGATAAACATAGTTCATCACCTAATTGGACACACGTTCTCAAGCTTTCCCCCTTCATGCCTTCCTCATAGAGGTCAGAAAGCCAGGCACTCACCTCCCCTTCGCTGGAGTCGGTAAGGGAGCCAGCTCATCCATTTGAGCCCCCTTGCTTGATAGAAGGAGCACTTCTTAGAAACTTTTGCTTTCCTGATAAAAGGAACAGACACTGCAGGTGCCACCCCACTTCCCATTCCTGCCTGGAACATAGAAGTAATACCTGGAGCTACTAGGAGCAGCAAGCATGAAAAGAAAACACTAGCACCCCAGAGAGGGCCAAACAGGAAGACAGAAGGAGAGTCCCCGGGAGCTGTGTGAGCAGCTGGGCTAATCTGACAACCACTTCATTCACTCCTCTTGTTACGTGAGAAAAATTAACCTCATTCCTGTGCCAAGGGCTGAAGCAGCGCCTTTATTGCAAACAACCAAATTTTACTCTAGGGAACTGCACAGAAAAAGAGTCTTGGAAAAATATGAGTGGCTCAGAATCTTTGGGAGGAAGACAGAATAAGGCTCAAACATAAGATTCCAAGAACAATGCAACGTTCACAGAACTGGCAGGATGAGACGATCCCCAGCACGTTGCAGCAAGGCCTGAGGTACCACAGCTTGCACACCTGCCAGCCGCCCACCAGGAACATCATTATAAAAAAGACCAGCCCAGCACAGCAATCTTTGCTGTCACCCTAACCAGAAAATGAATTCCACAGGAAGCAAGCTGTCTTACCTTGCTCACTTCCAAACCGCATCAGTTCCTATGCCCTTAATGCAAAGAAAATATGTAAGTTGTTCAGCTCCTATAGGAAGACATACAAAGATCCATACGTAAGCAATTTACCAAGCTCACAAAAGGGATTAAGTTGCCAAGAATACAAAATGAATTGCAAATATATACCATTGTGGTGGGTTGTTTGCAAAAACAATTACAGTTCTCCTCTCCATATATCCACACCCCTTTGCAGAGTAATCTGTAGCTCCTCCCATTAAAAGATAGTCATAGTCTTTTTCCCTACTCCTAGTGTTTGGGCAGCTTTGAACCATACAACAAGGCAGAAGAGACTTCATGTCAATGCAAAACCAAATCTCAAGAGAACTGGTGAACTTTTGTTCTTTCAAGGATCCTCTTGTCCAGATGGGCACAGTGCTATGCACCTGTAATACCAGCTACTTAGGAGAATCAGGAGGGAGGATCACCTGAGCCCAAGAGTTTAAATCCAGTCCAGGCAACACAGTGAGACCTATATCTAAAAAAAAAAAAAAGAGTAAAAAATGATCCTATTATCCACCACGTGAATAAGCCTGGGCTGGACTGGCACATGATGAAAGAAACCTAGCTCTGGTGTCCAGTCACTCCAGCCAGCACCCTCCCAAACCCCACAAGCAGAGCTTCCCACCTTACAGCTGATGTGTGAGCAAGCCCAGCCCAACCCAGAAGGCCGCCCAATTTAAGCACAGTCCATTCGGCCTACCAAAAGGATTGTGAGCTCAATAAATGTTTGTTTTAGCTACTAAGTTTGGGGGGGGTTTTTTATGCCATAAAAGTTGACTGATACAACTACAGACAGAAAAAATAAGGTGAAAATTAAATCAGAATGAGAGAAAACTATTCAGACTATTCGAAGAGATATAAGAAACATATTCCAAATAGAAGGAATAGTATACCGTATATACTCAAGTATAAGCTGACTCGAGTATAAGCCCACCCCCTTAATTTTACCCTAAAAACTGGGAAAACTTAGTGACTCGAGTATAAGCCAAGGTGGAAAATGCAGCAGCCACTGGTAAATTTCAAAAATAAAAATATATACCCAAAACAATTGCAATAATTGAGGAATCAGTAGGTTAAATGCTTTTCAATATTTATTGCTAAAGAAAAACTGTAAACTAACAACAACTTT
>CAUYPK010166304.1:0-18899 GCA_963574355.1 Loris lydekkerianus | reverse complement strand
CTCCGAACTCAGTGATGATGACAATGTCTATTGACAATGTCTATACCCTCACATCAGATACAGCTGAAGCTCTGTTTGGACATACAGATGATGATGAGGAGGAATCCAGTTTTGAAGGATTTTAACCTTTGTGATTTAGCTTGGTTACCTGTTAAGCTATGGTTTTCTGCACTTTATTTAAAGTTTTAAAGTTGTTGCTAGTTTACAGTTTTTCTTTAGCAATAAATATTGAAAAGCATTTAATCTACTGATTACTCAATTATGGTAATTGTTTTGGGTATATATTTTTATTTTTGAAATTTACCAGTGGCTATTGCATTTTCCACCTCGGCTTATACTCGAGTCATTAAGTTTTCCCAGTTTTTAGGGTAAAATTAAGGGGGTCGGCTTATACTTGGATTGGCTTATTTATACTCGAGTATATACGGTAAGTATTTGTTCAGAGATATTCCGCTCTTACTTCGAGGATTATCATCTGACCTTGACCTGATGGAGTGGATGTAATGAAATATGTATTTCTCCTTTGGAATTGTTTTGAGGAGGAGAAGTGCACAGATTGTCTAAAATAGCATTGTGTACTTTAAAAGTTTTCAGCAGCCACATTAAAGAAGTAAAATGAAAGCCAGGCAAGGTACCGTGTCCCTTGCTGCTTGGGAAGGTTGCTTGAATTCAAAGTCCACCTGGGCAATGTAAATAAATTAAAAAGTAAAAATCAGGTAAAATTAATTTTAGTAATTTATTTGACTCAATATATAAATTAAAAAAAAATCATTTCAATATATAATCAGTCTAAAAATAATGAGATATGCTTTCTTTCCCCCCCAGTATAATAGTTACTGTACTGGAGAGTACAGGTCTAAAATAATTCTATCCAGCACATTTAACCTTTATTTTCCAGTCCTTTTTGAGGGGGGCGGGGAAGAGACAGTGTCTACTTTTTTGCACTGGCTAGAGTGCTGGAATGCAGTGTGTCAACATAGCTCACAGCAACCTCAAACTCCTGGGCTCAAGGAATCTCTTGCCTCAGTCCCCTGAGTAGCTAAGACTACAGGAGTGTGCACTATGCCTAGCTAATATTTTCTCTTCCTTTCTAGGTTACTTTAACCTATACTAGTTAGCATACAAGACTGGAGATTGGTGTGATGATACAGCCTGGGAAAGTGGAGGATGTGAAATGTGGACTTAGTAGTTTTAACGCACAGGTGAAAGGGTCAGGTGAACTGAGAATCCTCCAACATGGATTTGCTGTGGACTTTTGTCTTTGTGCTAGGCATCTGAAGGTAGTGCTTGTAGGATCTTAGGGGGACAGAAACCACCTTGTACAGGGACTTGGACTATTAGTCAAGGGGAATTTCACTGCTACTGTGTCATCCTTGGCTTTGCCTTCCTGTCTACACAGAGTTTGTTGCTGAGCAAGGGTCTAAGACCCTTGCTCCTCTTAGTGTATAATCAGTTGAGAAGGAAGACGAAGGTTTAAAGTCACTAATCAACATGTGATATCTTCCTTGTGTTATTTAATTAGAATTTAAGTATCAAATGGGTGGTAAAATCACTTGTTAGTCTAGGTAGATCCTAAAAATTAGTAAATTAGGTCAGCAAAACACCCTTCCCCACAGATATTTGTAACCAGGGGTCTGCACTAATTTATACATAAAGGCTAGTATATATTTTGTCTATAGGATGTGATTTGAATGTAAGTTTTTCCTTTATTTTTTAGATTACTGCTTAAAGTCCACTGACAGAATGCAGGGAGACAGCTGTGATTAGATTAGTGTAGATTAGAGTAAATTGAATGGTTAAAGCTTTTGGAGCCTCTAGTTTGTAGGAGACACCCTAATGGCCTTCATAGCATCTCTAAATCCTATTAAGTAAATTAATCTTATTGAAAATTTTAGGTCTGCATAAAGCAGCATTGTCCTCAAAAGTGATCTTGTTTTTAAGGTGAACTGTCATTTTAACTTTCTCCAAATAGGTTGGTTTTATTGGTTTGAGGCAAATTAATCTCAATATCTTGAAAGTAACAGGTAACCTGTAGTTGGTAGAGAGGACATTCTATGTAGAAAAAAACTAGGCTGTCTCCTGGCTGTCCTTTGGTTTGGTGGCTGTTATTGGCTATTAGAAGGATTTTTCTTTTTACTTTTAGCCCTGATTTGGGTGAAGAGAGTTAGGAGAGATGTATGTAAATATTAATAGTTGGAAAATTGGATGCTGTTTCATTGTGGCAGGTATAGGGGTAGATGGATGGGTGGGAGCTTTATTTTTAAAACTTGTGAAATCATCCCTTACAGGCTGTATCCACTTTAGAGATTGTTGTTAAGAATCATGTGTTAAGTCAATAGATGTTCAAGATACTCTACTAGATCTTAGGAATGAGATAAAGAATCTTGGAACTAGGGGAGCTGAAGGCATCCTTAGCTGTGATTTTCAGAGTGTGTTTATCTCATTACAAGAGCTAGTTGGCTCTTGCCTGTTTATACAGATGCAGTGACCATTGTTTTGCTTCAAAGGATGATGCCAAATATCCTTTTTTTGTCACAGGCTTTTCCCTAATTTGTGATTTTATTGCCAGGAAAAGTTTTGAAAGACATAAATTATGTCAAATTTCATTATAGATTTTATGTCTTTTGGGAAAAGGGGAAAAAAGGCAGGATACTGGGACCATGCAGGTCTGAAAGTATGTTTACTTAGATGTAGAGTGAGTACAAGGGAAACTGGAAAAAAATTCTACATTTGATTTAGATCTTTGCCAAAGATAGTTTTATTAGATATAAATAACTTCAAGACCCACAAATAATTACGACATACTGGATTAACCGTCAGAAATGCAGGGAATTTCTTTATGGGCATCTTTTTTTTTTAAGAGACAGGGTCTTGAGCTGTCACCCAGGCTTGAGTGCAGTGGTGCAGTGTTAACTTACTGCAACCTCAAACTCCTTGACTCAAGGTGATCCTTCTGCCCTGGCCTCTCCTGTACATAGGACTACAGGCACACACTACCATGCCTGGCTAATTTTAAAACCTTTTTTGTAGAGACAGATGTTTCACTATGTACCCAGACTGGTGTCAAACTCCTGGCCTTAAGCCGTCCTCTCACCTTAGCCTCCCAAGGTGTTGGGATTATATGTGTGAGCCACTGTGCCTGGCCCTGGCATCTTTAAAAATAAGGTTCTTAGTGCTTTAGTTAGGAGGCTGAGGGTCTATCATTAAGATCTTGTGAGTTAATTGGTTTACAGGCAGAAAACGGGGCACCTGATGGTACATCTAGCTATTTTGTGAATTTTTCTGAGCAGGTTCCTGCATCAAAGGGACTGAGGTGACACTTTGATCTTGGGACTTCCAGTGCTGTTGTGGAGTGAGGACTTCGTTCTTGATAGAGCCTAGCAGACTAATGCTCTTAATTTATTCCTCCACCTGGGCTCTGCCTGTTACTCTTAGGCCAAGAAGTGAATTAAATTGAGTTCTTCATTTAATCTTTCTAGTGGGGCAGTACTGCGTCTGTGTCCTGTCCCCAAAAACTAAAAATTTAATTTCAGGTGTAGGCAAGATATGGAGCATGAAGAACAGTAATGATTGATCAGTACCTTTATTTACTTTTAGGAAGAAAAGTACAACTAGCCCAATGGATGAAGATAACATCTCTTAACACTCCTCTGTATCAAGTAAACAGTGTACTTTTACTGTATAGCACTTGTATTTTCAAGAGCTAGGGTCATTGACAGACTGCTTCTCACTCTTGAGTTTCAGAGTATAACAGAGTACATAAGCCTAAAGCTAGAAACGCAATTTTCTCTAAGTGTACTAAGAATTACCTTAATTCTCTGCATTTGTATGTACATGCTCACATAATTGGATTTTTTTTCTTCTTCCATGCTCCTTGAAAAGGAATAGCCCCCTTTCTACTTTTTATGGATTCTTGATTGGACCTTTTCATAGTTACCTTTGTTATGAAGCAGCTGCTAGAAGAATGTGTGCTCATTTTAAACTTGTGACCTTTGCTTCTGTGGCCCTTCTGGCCTGAGGCTTAACCTCCCTGCTGCCTGCTCTGTAGCAACCCAGCTTTGTTCTCCTGGGCTGGTTGTTTCCACTCAAGTTCACCTCCTTGCTTCTCTATGTCTCAACCTAGTATCCATTTCTGCTGAGGTAGTTCCAGATAGGCAGAGGTTGGGAAAGGAATTGGAATAAAGAGAAAAGTTGAATCTGATTGGGGAAATTTATAAAACTTCTGTGTTTTGTGCTAATGGATTTTAAATGCTTTGGAATCATAATATAAGACCCTGGTCTGGCAACCTTCGAGGACTGTTTTTACTGGCCAACAGACAGCTACGCCTGCTTTTCTCCCTCTTACTGTCTTTGCTTATCCTGCTCAGTATGCCTGAAAGAGTCCACCAATTCTTTAGGTCTACTCTTTCTCCTCTCTTTGAAGCCTTCCTGATTGACTTCTCATACTAGCAGCTCCCAGTTTTGCTGAGTCTAGCTCCTGATCTTGCTAGAAAATCAGGGAAAGCCATCCTTCTGTCCGTGGTTTGCTGATATCCCTAAGGGGAAGCAGGGCCACACACCCTTCTGTGGCCTGCACCAGACCTTCACAGGGAGCAAAAATAATGCCTAAAGCTTATGGAGTCCTTAAAATGTGCCCAGCACCGTTGTCATGCACTTTTTCTTTCTTCCTTTCTTTCTTTTTTCTTTTTCTTTCTTCCTTTCTTTTTTCCTTTCCTTTCCTTTTTCCTTTTTCCTTTTCTTTTTCCTTTCCTTTTTCCTTTCATTTTTTTTGAGACAGTCTTACTTGGTCACCCTTGGTAGAATGCCATGGTGTCTTAGCTCACAGCAACCTCAAACTCATGGGTTCACGCAATTCTCTTAACTCAGCTTCCCAAGTAGCTGGTACTACTGGTGTCCGCCACAATGCCTGGCTATTTTTTTTTTTTTAGAGACAGGGTCTGGCTCTTGCTTAGGCTGTTCTCAAACCTGTGAGCTTCGGCAATCCGCCTGCCTTAGCCTCCCAAAGTGCTAGGTTTACTGGCGTGAGCCACCTCGCCTGGCCATTAGATTATTTCTTAAAATACTATAACCAACCCAATAAAGTTTATGTATTATTATTGTCTTGATTTTACAGATAAGGATGATAATGCCTGGGGAGTTTCAATAATATGCTACTATGTATATAGCTGGAATTAAGTGATGAACTCGAGGTTCAAATAAGGCAGCCCAGTTCGCAGCCAAGAGATAGCTGGGCTTATGGTAGCTTTCCTTATCTGTTATGTCTTTCCCTTTTTACATCAACCTAACCACTTATTGTCTATATTTTCAATTCACTTTGATGGTGGTAACTGTGTTTTTTTTTGGCAGTTTTTGGCCAGGCCTGGGTTTGACCGCCACCTCCGGTTTATGGGGCTAGCGCTCTACTCCTTTGAGCCACAGGTTCTGTCCTTAGCAACTGTGTTTTGAAGAACCAGAAAAATGTTAGAGGTAGGCTTCTTAAGCTATAGTACCCTTTGACTCTACACTCAAATGATAGGGCTCTTGACAAAAAAAGGCCATAAGTGCTCTTGCTTTGGAAAGATTACTTAGTTGGTAGAGGTTGTGTTTTTGTGGTTAATTTGTGTTCCTGTTTTAGTAATATGTGAGTATCCATAGGCAGCAAGTGTGTCTCCTGCCAGTCCTGAAGGCTTCTCATCAGCTTCAGCTTCAGTTGGTGTACCTGAATAACAACAGGGAAACTTGTTGACCATTTGGCATTTCACAGCCCAGTAAAAACTATAGAACAATGAAGAAAATCCTCCAGTTAATGAAAAAAAAAATCTGCAATCCTGCTTTGTGGCTGAGTGCAAAATCAAAACTGGCTGTTTAAACAGCAAAGCAAACACTTCAGGATTTTGGCAGTTTTATTATATATGAAAAGCTCTAGGCTTTATATTAATTTGGGGGCTGTCATATTTTTTAAAAACTGAAAGCAACAATTGTCTGACTTTTTTATTTTTTAAATTTACTACAGTGGTTCTCAAATTATGGTTTCTAGTTCAGAAGTATTAGAATTATCTGGGAGTTGGTTAGAATTGCATATTCTTGGGCCTCCACGCCAAACCTGAACAAGATACTCTGGGAGTGGGGCTCAACAATTTATGTGTTAAATGACTTTTCCAGGTAATTCTGAAATACTTTGAAGTTGGAGAAGCACTGGGGTATGATGCAGTAATTTGGGGGAAGGGAAGTAAAGTTTCCTCTTGCTCCAACCCAAAAATGAGTCCTAGGATTCTTCAGCTAGGGATGGCACAGTTGGCTTGAGGTGTAACATAGAGAATATATAAAGGTGTAGTGGTGCATGCTACTTGTAGTCCCAGCTATGTGGGAGGTTGAGGTGGGCAGATCATTTGAACCCGGGAGTTGGGGATCAGTTTAGGGAGCAGCATAGTGAAACCAGTCTCCCCTAAAAAAAGCCGTCTGTGCCTTCCATGGGACTCTAGTTAAGAGAAGGGGCTTGGACAGTGGCTTATTACCAACCTTCAAGGAACAATTTTAGTGTTTCATTCACTCTCAGGGCTGTTGTACTGCCCACAGGTTTTACTGGGCAGAGAAAGAAGCAGGGGGACAGAAGCTAAGACCACCTTATCCCCCAGGCAGAGCCTTAGCAATGCTGCTGTAATGCAATGTGCTTCAGTTGTCAAGAGCTATCATTAAAAATTGAATGTTAAGATGGCAGTGGGGTGGTGGCAGAACAGATTTCTTCTTTTCCGTATATGTCCTTTCTTTCTTCCTCATTTCCCTGCCCCTAGCTCTCTTGTCAGATGGGATTGTTTAATAATTTTTGGGGGGCCTTTTGGCAAATGGCCCCTCTTTATCGACTGTGTGGCAACCACAGTAATAGAGGTTCATTTCAGAGTCATTAGAAGTCTTTGTATAGCTGACTACTACCAGAAAGTCTCCTTGCAAAGTAAGAACGTGTCACCAGAGTGAAATGAATTCTCAAGTAGCATTATCACAAAGGCCCAGGTTCCTAACACTCCTTGCATAGCTAGGTTGGCAGTCTCTCTTTGTTGGGGAAAAATCCTGATACAAACAGGAACACTTGGGGTTTCCTTTTTTTGTTTGTTTTTTCCCCACTAAATCCTGGTTCATTAATTTTGCTCACATTTTAATATTTAATTTCCTCATATTTTCTTCTTTCAGTATATTGGGTTTTCTCATTCTCTTTAAAAAAAAGAGAGAGAGAGAGAGAGAGAGAGAGAGAGAGAGAGAGAGAGAGAGAATATGAATGTTGGCCAGTGACTTAATCCTATTCTTTGACTTAATCACCTAAGAGCATGGGAAAGCTTTTGGGATACAGGTAAATGAGATACATCCCATTACCTGATTTCTGGGGGGAGGAAAGTGACCCAGAAAATAACTACTCAGATCTTGAATTCTTTGTTCTCTCTGTGTTTTCAATTGTTGTTAGATCACAAGCTCAACATCAGGCTTATGTGGGCGTATGTACTTATTTTGGATTTTGTTTTATTCTAAGGGGTCTCTGTCCTGTTGGCTTTCAGGAGGTAGTGGCTACTGATTCTTCTTTCATGTGACATTTGGGGCTCATGGAGAAGTCAGAGGCTCACATGATGGCGTGCATTTTCCTGAACTTCAGGAAAGATGGCCCTTCTATCAGATGAATGGGAGGGCCTAAGTTCTTTAGATTTTCATGAGTTGGTGTAGCCTTTTTTGCATTGGGATAGGAAGACTGATCATTGCTCTCCATAGCCTGCCTGCTCTTCATCTTGCTTTAACTAAATGCACATCTAATGATGTTAGCCTGACTCTTGGAACCCCCAGCTTTCCCCTCAGAGCAAAACATCCGGGCAGACAGTTGTGACAATTATGTCTCAAGACCCAAGCTTACCATTTGTTGTGAGGTAATGGAGATACCATAAATCTGCCTAAGTATCTCCAAATGCAGATGAAACCTAGTGCTGATTAGAGGCAGCCCTCTAAGAAACCTGATTTGGTTAGGCAGAACCAGTGGGGTGTAGGCAAATATTTGAGACTCTGGTCAAGCTGATTATTCCATTGACCTTTCACGTGGAGGGAAATTCTATCCTGTGTGTGATTCTATCCCTGAGTACTTGAAGCTAAAGTACTTTAGCTGTGACAGCTAAAGGACTTAGGTGAAATAAACAGGTGAGGCTTGTCCTTAAGCGCCTCATTCAGCTAACACCTGAGTCAAGCATGCTTCCTGGTGTATCAGTTGAAAATGGATTGTGCTGGAGGTCCGGTCCTGGAACGATAATTAAAAGGGATGTTCTACAGGCGTCCTCAAACTACGGCCCATGGGCCACATACAGTGGTGTGATTATATTTGTTCCCGTTTTGTTTTTTTACTTCAAAATAAGATATGTGCAGTGTGCACAGGAATTTGTTCATAGTTGTTTTTTTTTAAAACTATAATCCGGCCCTCCCAACGGTCTGAGGGACAGTGAACTGGCCCCCTGTTTAAAAAGTTTGAGGACTCCTGTGACAGGCACTTTCTGATAAAGTCTTAGCAGATGTGAGTGGTGAAGGTTTTTTTTTAAAAGTCAAAGTTTCTTTGTTTATTAAGGTAACTTTTAACAATTTGTTATAGAAAAGCCAACCTATAATTACTTTAGAGTGTTTATATCAAGATCTTTTTGACACTTTAGGAGACATTTCTTTAATTGATCTATCTCTAGCTCCTGTAACACTGGGCACACCTCTCTTCTCAATAGTTATCACATTGCACAACCTCTCTTGTTCTTAGAAGCAGGAAAATTGTGTAATTATTCTTGATGTTTGCCCAGATTCCTAGCAGTATCCTGGGGCAGGTATAGCAGTTGACATACTGTGGTCCACAGGCCATACCATTCTACTAACTGTTTTTATAGGCTTGTCAGCTAAGAACCATTTGTACATCTTTTAAATGGTTGAAAAGAAATCAAAGGAAGAATATTTTATGACACATGGAAATTGTGTGGAATTTAAGTTGCAGTGTTCATAAATAAAGTTTTATTGGAATGTAGCCATGCTTATTTGTATTATTGTCTTTGGCTGCATTTTGTACTATAACAGCAGAATTGAGTAGTCGCAACAGAAACGGCATGGCCTAAACAGCCTGAAATATTTAGTATCTGGCACTTTTCAAAAATATTAATAGTTTGTTGATTCCTTTCCTGTTATATATAGGCATATGGTTAATTTTTATTGTTTGAATTATTTTAAATATAAATCTGAGTTTCCAGATAGTTATTCTGATACTAAAAGTGTTCAGTGAATGTTGAATGAATGAATGATCTATTTCTTTTATATTCACTTGTAACCCTAGATTTAGGTCTTAGTGGTACTAGTTCATTTTGTAGAGGCAGACAATTATATGGTACCGTATATACTAGAGTATAAGCCGAGCACAAATTTTGTGCCGGAAAAAACTCGGCTCATACTCCGACTATACGCCGAGTTTTTTCCGGCACAAAATTTGTGCTCGGCTTATACTCTAGTATATATGGTATTTCTTATCTGAGAAACTTAAATATAAAGTGATCTGTTAATTCTTAATAACTTTCCAGATTCTGAACCCATTATTTGGGATGCAGAGACATACGGAGGCACAGAGTTTAAATTGATCAAAACACAGTGAAGAAATGGCATAGCAGGCACAGTAGCTCAGGCCTCTAACAATTTGGGAGGTTGAGACAGGAGGATTGCTTAAGGCCAGAAGTTCAAGATCAGCCTGGGCAACATATACAAAAAAATAAGAAAAAAAATTAGCAGGGCATGCTAGTGCCTAGCTAGCATAGTCTTAGTTACCAAGGAGGCTGAGGTAGAAGGATCATTTGAGCCCAGGAATTCGAGGTTGCAGTGAGCTATGATCAACCTACTGTACTTCAAACTGGGCAACAGAATGAGGCCTGGCCTCTTAGAAGAAAAAAGAAATGGTATAACTCTTCATGCGTTCATCCCTTTCTTTGCTGAGGCCATTGTTTATGGTGAAACAGAAGTTGAATAAACCTGGAGGCAAACTGCTGTTCAGTGCTACATAATACATGTTTTCTTATAGACATCAGTGTCTTTGTAGGCTCTTCACTTCATTATCAGGGGAATTGATTTAAAAAATAATAAATCCGTAGTTAAAAAGTGAACTGCAGAGAATGATAGCAATTACCAAATGTAAACGGTGTGGCCTTTGAGAACCACTATAAAATTGCATAGTGAATTGAATTATTATGCTTTTGATATTCACGTATCCCCTTCCATTGACTGTTAAGGAATATGCTTCAAGGAGGACAGATGAAATGTAGGTAAAGTTTATTTCTAAGACAGCATTGTTGTTAAACAAGACGAAGACCGTCAGGTAGTTAATGAACTTAAAATCTATCTTTTGTTTTGAGACAGTATCTTTAAAATGACCACTGCCACCAATGCATTGTCGAGGGGTTGGAGAACATTGGAGTATTCAAGAAAAAAGTGAGAAATCAGTAATTTATAGTAAATTACTAACTTGAAATATTAGTTATATAGATTGCGGGAGTTTGAGAGAGTGAAAGAATTTGTCAAGGAAGAATGCAGGAAGGTTAGATGCATTAGAGCAAAGAAATGTGGATTTAAGTTTTGCTAGGAATCTCAAGGTCAGATACTTGTGAAATTGTGTCCATATACACATTGTTTTCTATGGAATCTTTTAGTGGAGTATGATTTTTTTCCCCCCTTACCTTTCTCTTATTAAATAATTTAAAGCAGTGGTTCTCAACCTTTCTAATGCCGTGGCCCTTTAATACAATTCCTTTGGATTGCAACCCACAGGTTGAGAACCGCTGATTTAAAGGGATAAAGTTCAGTGCTTTAGGGAGCATTGTTTTCCTCAAAACAACACTGTACTGACTTATTGGGTGTCTACCACGGAGTGGGTACTTAATACATTTTACAACAGCTCTGCATAATTGTGATATCCCTATTTTGTGGGTGGGAAAGCTGAGAGTTAAAGTTTTATAATTAATGGCCAGAGCCAAGTTTCAAACCCAGATCTGTTTATCTCCAGCTCTGATGGTGTTACTTACTGCTGTCCTAGTTCCTTGGCGGTTGTTTCCCACAGAATTTCATTGTTTGGTGGGTAAATCCAGCTGAAAGACATAGCTCACCACTTAGTGTGCATACATCTCTTTTGCATTTCATGGCTCAGATGTCTGCTTGCTCTTCTGGTTACTTTGTACATTTATAATTTGTTAGCTTCCCACCTTCACCATACATGTTAATCATTTGATCAATATCAAGTTGCTTTTGCACTTACTGTAGAGATAGAGGACAAAAACTGTAACCTGCACCCACCTGAAAAATTACATTTGGTTTGTCATTGGTATGTTCACCATTCTTCTGCCCTGGCACTCCAGAGAAGTCTTAAGAGGAAGAGTTGAGAAACAACATTCCAGGGATAGAGCCTCCATGTTCCTTGGGTTCTGTTGGAAGACTTTTGGCAGCATTGAAAGATGCCTCTGTTTTCAACCTAATTTTCCATCCTGGGCCACCTGTCTTCTCCCTTCCTGCTGTTTTCCTTTTGTACCTATGTGGTTAGTACTCCTGATACTTTTTACAGAGGGTTTCATCATTTATACTACTGAGTTTTACAGGAGCTTTTCTTTTCAAATTTTGATGTTTGATATAGTGATAGACTTTCATATACCGTATATACTCGAGTATAAGCCGAATTTTTTACTGCACAAAATTTGTGCCGAAAAAACTTATACTCGAGTATATACGGTATTTATTTTTAATAGTTCACTTCTGAACCTTTTTGGACTTCATGGTGGCAGCCTAAAGGAGAAAGAAAAATAGAATGAGACATTCTCGGAAGAGTCAGGAGGCAGAGACTACATTGTTGATGCAAGTCAGTTACCATCGATTTTGTAGGATATAGATCCTAACGGTTGACAAATTTAAGTTACTTTTGAGAGTGGTTCTATAATGTCAGTGAGAAGTTGATCTGGAAAATATACTGAACTGGACATGGCTTATGTAACAATAACAATGTGCCAATGCAAAAGAATAGTGTTTTTTTCTTTTTAACCTCAGTTGCCCAGAGGATGTCGAAAGCTATTATTGGCCTACCCATAACATTGGGAGCCTGCCAGTCAAAGCAGTGGAACAAAGAACAACTCAGGAATGAATAGTGGAAAATCTCTTGCCCCTGTTCATAGGTAACACTAGTAGCTCTGGAGAAAATTCTGTGCATGTAGGCAACCTTCTTTATCTCTTAAAAAATTGAGGAGACTAGGAAAAGATAAAGACTTGGAATCTGGAAAGATTGACTGGTAATATACAGATATTCATAAAAGACATTTTCTTGAGGATGAACTTGCCTTACCAAAATATTGTAAAAATTCTAAGGAAAAGTTGAATCAACTTAGCAAGAGCTGTTAGAAGGGGAGAAATCTTAAAGGGGGAAGTTTGAAAATGGAAGGTGTCCTATCCACAGTGTTTGCCATTCCATAAACTAAGTTTGTTGGGGGAGGTGGGGCAAAATGTTTGAAACATTTTCTACTACTGCAACTACCAGTGAGAAGTTCCTTCTCTTAACCTATAAAGGCAGGTACTATCGAGTACCTAGACCATCTGGTATTGGTGGTTGTTTCTTTATGTCAGATAACCTGCTACTATGAATAAATTTGTGTGTATGCTTAACTGGGACAGTAACTGTTGTGATACTTTAAAAAAAAAACCTCTAGGGCTTACGGGGCATGACCCTGGAGGTAAGATGGGGGTGATTCTTTCTCTAAAACAGCGGTTCTCAACCTGTGGGTTGCGATCCACAGGAACTGTATTAAAGGGTTGCTGCATTAGGAAGGTTGAGAACCACTGCTCTAACAACTCTCACACTTCTGTTGTATTCTAATGGTTTGCTAGGCAGTGCTCCACAGTATAAAGTAAGTTAGGCCGGGCGTGGTGGCTCATGCCTGTAATCCCAGCATTGTGGGAGGCTGGAGGATTGTTTGAGTTTAGGAGTTCGAGCCTTGTCAGAGTGAGAGTGAGACCCCAACTCTTGAAAAAAATGGAAAAACCCAGCTAGTGTTGCGGCGAGTGCCTGTAATCCCAGTGGCTTCGGAGGCTGAGGCAGCAGAATGCCCACAGCCCAAGTCTGAGGTTGCAGTGAGCTATGACACCATTGCACCCTGCTCAGGGCATTGGGTTTAAATGTTTCTTGACAAAAAAAAAAAAAAAAAAAAAAAGACATATCAAGGGTGCCTTTGAGAATGATAAAAACATGCTGCACTGCTGCATGTGTGTTTGTGTGTTCCATGTGGACGACATCCTGGGCTATGTCTGTCTTTGCTATTTACTTAACACCTATAATGGTGCTGCACAACCACTCTGTGACAGTGTTATTTTAACTTGAAATAGCATGAGGGTTAGGAGAAAATACCTCATGAATGTAAAGGGGGATTCTCTTGGGCATATGTAATTGCAGTGATTTGAAATGCTTTCACAGGTTTGTAGGAGAGGGTAATTTTTCTTCTTTATTTGCTCCTTTTATCTTGTTCTGAAGCCAGTATTACCTCTCCTTCCACCACCCATACGTATTTCTTATTCCCTTTTCTCTCCCCACCACCTTCCTTCCCTTCTCCTCCCCCTCTCTGTCTCTCTTGCCTTAAAAGAAAACCCTTCCTACTAAGAAACAAGGCAGTTGGAGCTTCTTGTTTTTTATTAATGCCTTTTGATGAATTTTTGAGACACCGTACAGGGGTGTCCAACCCATGGCCATGGGCCACATGCTGATTTTTTGAGGACATTTTTTGCTTGTCTGTGGTGTCCAGTATCACCAAAAATGTGCATGGACCCCTATTTTTCCCTGCTTTTTTGCTAATCACCTTTAGTATTTGTGTATTTAATAAGTGGACCAAGACAACTCTTATTCTTACAATGCATGGCAGAGGAAATAAAAAAAGGTTGGACACCTCTTGTGTAGGGGATGGAAAAGTCAGGGCCATTGACAATAATCACTTCCTGGAAGATCCAGCCATTTTATTACAAGGATGAGGGGTGCTTGGGAGCATTGTTTCTGGTTCCAGGTGTGTTCTGAATTCTATTGGTGGTGGTAGTGACCCCTTTAGCAGGGTGCTTAGCAATGTTGACATTTTGGGCGTGATTAATTCTTTCTTATGGGAGTATCGTGTGCATTGTAGGATGTTTAGGCCAGGTGCACCTGGCCTCCTGGGTTGCACCCCACGGGTGTGACAACAAGAATATTTCTAAACATTACCAAATGAGAGCCAGGTTAACTCTGGTTGAGAATTTCTTGTTGGTGGAGGATAGCCCTGAACCTCTTAGAACTGGAGCCTTCATTTAAGTGTTTTGGTATATTAAAAGCACCTTTCAAAAATATCAGTGATAAGGGCATATTTAGATTGCTGAAATTGTTTTGTAATCCGTAAATATGATTTTAGCATTTGGCTTAAACTTCGTAACACTAGAAATGTAGATATGGTATTTTTCTTTATTTCCAAAATGAGAAGGTTTGTGGTATAGTAATCTCTGAGGTTTCTCACAACCCTCACATTTTATGATTTTAGTTACAATAGACATCTTAATGGAATTACAGAATTCAAGAACTAAGAATTTGTGTTCATTTAGTCTGCTTCTATTAGTTCTATCCAGTGTGATTTCCACAAATACATCAGGCTAGGAACCTCCCCCCCCCCAAAAAAAACCCCCCAAAACCCAAAAAAACAAAAACCCAAACCAGTTGCTTTTTAATAAGTGGATATTATTAAATGCTCAGAGTTAGAGAATATATCAGAACAGCTTTTTATAAAATTGTTTACTTTTCATACTAATTGGGATTTACATGACTGACTAAGCTTCAGATATGTCTGTTGTTTGGAATCAGGCTTTTAAGTGTTGGTATTTATTTTAATATTCCCAGGCCTAGGCTGGTATGATTATTGTCAAACAGCTTTATGGTCTGCTACTTCAGTGAGGGAAACTTTGACTTCCCAGAGTGGCTTGGCTGATACATTGGTTTTACATTGGTAAGTCTTCTATTCAGACTGCTTTATTTATGCTTTAAGCATAACTGGGAGTGGAGAATGTTTTTTTTGGCCTGAGTGAGAGGTAGTTAAGAGGGAAATCTAATACCTTTTATGGATTTATATGCTTCACATGTGATGTGCCCAACCAGAAATAATAAGATACACAGCAGATGTGAAGGTACAAGCTAATATGATTATGTTGGGGATCATGTTCACCATTTGAGGGCTGAATTACATTGAACTCATTTCTTCAACTCTAACAGGATTTGGTATAGTTGCTTAAATTTGAATTGAGAGCTGAGATGAAGTACCCAAGCTAATGATTTTACTAGAAGAATTGGATTGTGTCTACTTTGTGTATTTCTGGAACTTGATAAACTGTAAAGCCTAGATATTCAGATTTATGGCAAGGCTTAGATCGATGAGGGGTATACTCTAGTGCAAGCTAACAGCTTAGTATACTTTCTGTGAGTTTTTGCCTGGAGAAGCAATCTAACAATGCTGTTCTTAAGCCTTATTGGTAATAACAACTCTCCTTGCCTGTGCTAAAAAGGTAATTTTGAATGCATTAAATATTCAACAAAGGGCTTGAACTGAGCTTACTTTGGCAAACAAGTAGATCCCAAAATGAATCAAACTAATTGTAATGCAGAACAAATGGAAATACTTGAGGATTTGTCTTAGATATTTAAACTCATTTTATCCTCCCTGTGTCTTCATAGTATCCCTAGAAGGGAAAGAGTCTGTGGAAATGGTAGTGAAAGGGCAGTATTATCTATGTTGCAGTTGTGGTTCTGGAACCAGTCTCTGGGCCTATTTTTCCTTTCACTCATAGCCATGTAATGGTAAAAAGAAGGTACTTAAGGTGTTCATTTCATCTTGGAAGATTTTTATAAATAACATTTTTTAATGAAGCACAGCACATGGCATCATTATCATTTGTAACATAGAGAACTCATTTTCAATTTTGCTATCAAAGAAAAATGACAAATAGAGAATGCAAGAAAAACCAGATGGACTAACTGTATTAGGAGCTTAGTATGCATATTTTGTGTCACATATTAGCATTCATTAAGTCAAAAGGGAAAAAAATGAGTTTTGCCTACATGCATTAAACCAATAAGGCTGGCAAAGTTCCAAGTGAGCTCTTGTGGATTAATTGTTTTATAACTGTTTTAATTAAAATTGTTCAGTATATAATTAACCTAAAAGTTTTAATTTCCACAAAACTGTTGAACAAATGAGACATTAATATTTTACATTAACCATGGCAATATTGCTGTGGTTTCTAGAGCTGCTGTTTATTCAAGTCAAACATGGCAAGTGGTAGGTAGAAAGTGCTCTCTTATGCCACTACCAAGAACACTTGCAAATAAGAGCAGATTCCATAGATGGGCATTTCTGCAATCATCCCCCACCTGTCCTGTTTAAACTATGGAGTTAGAGCTGGGCATTTAACTCTAAATTGTCAGTTTGAGGTGGTTAACAATGTAAGATAGCAGGAATTAGTTTATGTCTTTTTTCTTCCATTTGGCTCCATAGTAGTGTTGGTGTATTATGTGAGATCCTTAATTAGAAGGGGTGGCCAGTGGGGACTGTAGCCTTATTGTTAAATTTTGTGGTTTTAATTTAGGAGATAGGTGCAAATGTTAGTTCTGAAATCAAAGGGAAGAAGGAGAAGATTTGGATGACCTTATCACCTTTACTTCTTGAGGTTTTTTAGGTTGGTGTGAGGCAGAGTTTGGCAAAAACCATGTCCCGTTTGCAAATAATAACATTGAAGGTCAGTAAAATTTCACTATGTATAGCTATTGCTCATTAAGTACACAGATTTGCATTTCTCACACTAAACCTTGTTCCCACTTTCCCCATAGGTCCCTGTGCTAATGTACTTCAGTTTTTAAAAGATTGGGATGTGTTTCCTAACTCCTCTATGCCTTTTACATGCTCACTTCACTCTGCGGGTTTAGATCATGGTACTATATAAATTCAAAGTATTGAGGGCATTTAAATACCATTGTAGGATGTTTTCAGAGATAAGATTCATGCTGATCAGTGGAAATAATGATGATAAAACTTACACTGTCCTAACTGTTCAGATAGTGATAAATTTTTTAGGGTACTAGATGGAGCTTACCTGTTAGGTTGTATGGCATGTAATATAACCTCTTCCTCACAGATTTATATCTGAATGAAGCATCTCAACAACAGAAATATATGTCTTGCACTTATGTAGTCAGGATCATATGAGGATGTGATCTATCCAGATTTCTAGCTGTAGTCTTAATTTGATCTCTTGGTTACTTTGTCCAGTTGTTTGTTCCTAGGTTCCCTATTAAACTTTCCTTCTGTTTATAATCATTCTCCCTCATAAATTACTTATGTTTAACCTTTTAAGCACCAGAGTCTAAATAAATTAATCATATAAGCAGTGTTTTTGATGTAGTTAATGGCTTGTATACAGGTTGCCACAATTTGCTAGAAAGCCAGCTTTACAGTAATTTTTGAGTGAAGTGGTTTATATGGCATGTTGTTATCTGTTCCTTTCTTTAGGCTTTTTTGAGTTCTATCCTATGTGAATTTAGATCATTAGAAATGCACATACTTGGACCATATTATTTTGGTTCTTCAGAGCCTTACCATTATGGAATTAGAGTGCTGTGTTCCTCATAAATGGAGAGTAAGAGCTTTTTATGTAAGAATTAATATTCTATAATCAAAGAATATTTTAATCTTTTCAAAACCTCAAAAGTAATCTGGTATCTTCATGTTTCATATCTATTAATACAATGCATATGTTAATACAATATACATATATGTATGTATATAACACATACATATAAAAAACTTCTCTTAAGAATTCAGTGCCACATCACAAGATCCAAAAGCAACAGATGCTGGCATGGGCGGTCAGACAGAGGGAACACTTCCACTGGTTGGTGGGCCTGCAAACTAGTACAGCTTCTATGGAAAGAAGTGTGGACATTCTTCAAGGAACGGAAGTAGACCTCTATTTGATCTTGCAATCCCATTACTAGGTATCTACCCTAAAGTAAACAGATATTTTACCATAAGGACATTTGTACTCAAATGTTTATAGAAGCACAATTCACAATCACAGAGATGTGGAAACAACCTAAGTGCCCTTCAACACATGAAAGGATTAATAAATTGTGGTGTATGTATTCCATATTCAGCCATAAAAAGATGGAGATTTTGTATCTGTTTTTTATTGTTTATTTATTTTTATTTATTTATTTATTTTTTATTTGTATTAGGTCATAGCTATGTACAGTAATGTGATCATGGGGCACCATACACTGGTTTTATAAACATTTCGACACATTTTCATCACACTGGTTAACATAGCATTCCTGGCATTTTCTTAGTTATTGTGTTAAAACAATCATATTCTGCATTCACTTACCCTTGTAAGATGCACTGCAGGTGTAATCCCACCAATCACCTTCCCTCTGCCCAACCTCTCCCCACCCTCCCCTCCCTCTCCCCCTTCCCCATATTTTTAGGTTATAACTGGGTTGTAGCTTTCTTATGAAAGCCATAAATTAGTTTCATAGTAGGGCTGAGTACATTGGATACCTTTTCTTTCATTGAGATACTTTACTAAGAAGAATATGTTCCAGCTCCATCCATGTAAACATGAAAGAGGTAAAGTCTCCATCTTTCTTTAAAGCTGCATAATATTCCATGGCGTACATACACCACAATTTATTGATCCATTCATGGATCGATGGGCACTGGGCTTTTTCCATGACTTAGCAATTGTGAATTGGGCTGCAATAAACATTCTGGTACAAATATCTTTGTTATAATGTGATTTTTGGTCTTCTGGGTATATGCCTAGTAGAGGAATTATAGGATTGAATGGCAGATCTATTT
>CAUYPK010166303.1:0-31348 GCA_963574355.1 Loris lydekkerianus | reverse complement strand
GGAGGTGGGCGGAGGGAGGGGGATTGGTGGGATTACACCTGCGGTGCATCTTGCAAGGGTATCTGTGAAACTTAGTAAATGTGGAATGTAAATGTCTTAGCACAATAACTAAGAAAATGCCAGGAAGGCTATGTTAACCAGTGTGATGAAAATGTGTCAAATGGTCTGCGAAACTAGTGTATGGTGCCCCATGATCACATTAATGTACACAGCTATGATTTAATTAAAAAAAAAAAAAAAGTAAAAGAAACAGGAGTTTTACCATTTCTTCTCCTCTTCCATTGTCTGCAAGCAGAGAAGGCTGTGGAATCCTAGGATAGGAGGCACTTGAGTCTGGGTCACCACCGGCAGGAAAAGCACCTGCTGCAGCCAGGAGAACTTGCACTGAGTAGTTGCATAAGTGAGAAACAAAGCTCTGTCATGTTAAACCTCTGAAACTGTGGGTTTTATTTGTAAAAGTGGCTGGCATTGCCTTGGGAGAGAAGTGGGTAAATTAGGTGCAGTAAAGTCTTTTGGCGAAGTTGTTGGGAAGGAAAAAGGATGAGAGCCTAGAGAGACAGTGATGACGTGGGAGGTGCTATGAAGTGAGGCCCACAGGGTCTGGATGGCCCTGTGCATATGGTTCCTGGCTGGCTTTTACTGAGCCAGGAGAAGGGGACAGTGTGGGCAGTGTGTGTGTGGGTTGAGGCTGAGGGCACAAGTCTGGTCCCAGCCATGATGAGTTTGAGGGACCTGGGGACTGTCCAGGGGTGAAGGCTGAGAAGCAGCAGGTTGTCTGAAGCTCAGGCAAGAGGCTAGAGGAACTGGGGTGGAGCTGTAGATTAGAGAGCAGGTGGGTGGTTGCTGAGGTAGCAGGTTCAGCTGTGGGTGAATGCTTGTGAACTTGATCTTGAAGGCGTTAAAGAGGCATTGGTGAATTTTGAACGTGGAGTCCTGCAGTTGGATTTGCACTTTGGAAGGTTCACTCTGGCAGAAAATGAAGGCTGGAGCAGAGGGGTTGAGCCTGAGACAGGGAGGCCCAAGGGACATTGCTGCTGCAGTCCAGGAAGGAGCTGGAGATGTGGCCACTGGCTGGGAAGAAGGGGATGGAGGTGGGAGAAATGAAGGACCTGGGTTTATTGGCCAGGCAAAGGGTGGGAAGGGCAGAAAGAGATCGGCAAGGAGGGAGGCTTTGCTGTGCACAGACCACTGGTTTTTAATCCCTTGGAGAAGGCCTTTCCATGCAGAGCCCATTCTAATACCCTATAGGTGTTTATTTAAAATGGGTTTTTAAGGGCACTCTGGCAGAGCACAGCTGTTAGTACATGTCATACTTAAAGCAATTTATTCCTCCCTCCAAATCATAAAAGTTTTTTCGTTTCACGTGGGAAGAGTAGCACATTGGCATTTTGTTGCTCTAATGGGTAATTACTCTCTGGTGACTAATGGGGGCCATATTTTCTGAACTAAAAAAGCAGTATGTCTGGGCTCTGTCCATTGGAAACAGCTACATGGGCTCAGCTACATTTTTTAACTCTCCTCCTGTCGACTATTAATTTGTCTGACACTGTATTGATTTCCTGTCCTGTGGTTTGGTGGCAAGGTTTGGTGTTAGATTCAGATTCTGCTCCCTGGGTTCCTCTGTCTCTCTCCAGGCCCAGGTGAGGAGCACCCAGATGGGGCCACAGACGCCTTTCTTTGATGGTGTATTTCTTCATCCCCTCAACTCCCCATCTTCTAGTATGTGCCTGGTGCTCTGCTAATTAAGCCCTACCTCCAAGGAGCTCACAGTCTCCATGTTCAGCTGGATGGAGGAGGGAGTGGATTATGAGGGTAGGTCATAAGGTCCTTTGTTAGATGCATGGGGTTTCCCAGGGGCACCCCTATAGTGCTTGGAAGACAGACCCTGCAAGGGGCTAGTAAGGCTCCATGGGACCGTCTCTAGTTGCTTAAAGCCCTCCATGCCTCAGTGTTCTCATCTGTCAAATAGAGTCAGGTATCCTTGCCCCACAGGTTGCCTGTTGGGGCCTTCCTGCTGGCCTTGGTACCCCATCTTTCCTCACACCAAGCGCTCTGCAGGCCACACTGCAAGTTGACCACTCTGGATCTTTTGGATTTGGCACAGCCTGTCATCTCTCCATCTCCATGTCCCCAAATGTCCCTCTGCAACATGGCAGGCTGCTCACCACCTCCGGGGCTCATCCTTGGACCTTGGAGTTGCCCTTTCCATGTCCTGTATTTGTACGCTTTTGACCAATGCTCCTCTGAGCCTGAGACTGTAAGTGCTGTGGGGACAGATTTTTGTTTGTTTGGTTTTTTAATCATCACTGTATGCTTAGCACTCACACAAAGCCTGGCACTCAAGGGCCCTCCAGAATTAGTGCTGAATGGTTAAATGAATAACTGATAAACAAATACCTCCAACTTTCTCTATATACTTTAATTTTGTTTTTGTTTTGAGTCTTTTCCAGGTCACAGAACACTTCAAGAACTTGTCTAAAGCACTCTAGGAAAATGGGTATGGGCACACAGATAGTCCCCAGGTAAGGGGCCTGGGATGAAAGCTCCAGGCTCCATTTGCACCCCCATGCCCTCCCACCCCTCAGTGCCAGCCCAGCTCTTTCCCAAGTGGGAGGGAGCTACTGCTGCTGCCCTGCGGTAGGACAGAAGGACATTCTAATGGACGATCAGCCGGTGGACCTGGAGCAGACAGGGAGAGGGGGAAGATCTCCAGAAAACACGGAACTGAGGCTTCTCCAGTGTGGATGTGGGAAAAAATGGAGGCTTTTGGGAGACATTTGGGCTGTACCTTTGTTGAGTGATAAAGTAATGAATCCATCTTGATCTGAACTTGCTCAATTCCTGGGCTTCTTTTTGACCCAAGTTTTAAACCTGACTGATCTCTCTGAGAAAGGAATTCAGAGGGCAGAGTTTTGAATACTTTAACACCAGATTAAAAGGAGCTACTTTAGGGGAAACTGGCAGAAAGAAATGTCAGATGTCATTTGGCCAATCTACTCTTAACAAGCCGAGGACATTGTGGCCCCTAAATGGGAAGGGGATGGCCAAGGTCAGATGGTGATGCAGAGAAACCACGAACCCTGTATTTCCCATGCCTGGTCTAGCTGGAGGTTGTTCTCTGAGCAGCAAAGTCCAAGTGGAGTGGTGGACACTAAGGTGTCCTGTGGAGGCTATTCAGCCTGAAGTCTCTGAAGGGGCCTGTGTACCTGGCTTTGCCTGGCATGGCATGAGTTGTGACTAGAGTCAGGTAGGATCTGCTGGGTACAGATACTCCTGGATAGTAAGATTGTCCTGGGGATGGGCTTTCTACCTGGGAGTTTAGCAATAATGGTCTAAGGATATACAGAACATGACTGAACCCACACTCTAGAACAGGAATGCCCTGCAGTTATGAGTGGCTTGAAAGGGGTTGAAGGAGTCTAGTGAGGGCTCCTTTCTGGCTCCACTGAGGAGCTGGTGAGGCTGTAACTGTTCCAGGCCCATCAGATCAGCTTTTGTGGCCTGAGTTTCCTCTAGGACCTTAGCCTTGCACCTCAGGTCCTCCTTACTGAGTCCTCTCTGCCCTTGCACATAGCATTATTTAAGGACCAAGGCTTGAGGCTGAGTGCTGCTGTGGCTCCCTGCCTCTTAGACCTGAGGGCCCTGGCCTGTAGCCTTTCTGTCTGCTGTGCTCATGGCTGTGGTATCTGAATCTTTCTATCCTTTGACCAAAAAAAGGCATTTATTTCATTTCCTGCTGGGGGTTCCTTCTGGAAACACATCCCCATTTAGTATAAATAGGGCCAACATGCCACTTCCTGTGTAACACCCAGAAATGTTCCCCCTAGGAGCAGCAGCTAAGGAATAGCTTGGGGCCCATGTACCATTTCTTGTCCAACACTCTGCAAACTATAAAATGCTTTGTAAACTAAACTTGTGCGTAAGTGGATTAAGCAGTTATAACTGGTGTTGGAGAGCAATGAGGACTGAATGCTTTTCAGGTGCCCCCAGGGGCAAAGAATGACTAGCAGTGGGAACAACCGTGGCACCTGGAGGGGACAGAAAGTTTTGCAGACATCTGGATGCCTCTGCTCTGGTTGGAAGGTAGAGTGGCTAACAGCTGGGTGTCCTTCCCTGATTGAAATCATGTGGAGTCTTGCTTGGCTCCTCCTGGGAATTGCTGTCCCAGTTTGACTGTGGGTCTCCTTCCCCACCCCCACCAGATTCCTTTTACGAAGCCTATTTTGTAACAGTTGACCTTGGCTCTCCAGTTCTCGGCCAAAGAGGAGACTGTCATCCTTGAAACAGGGTCTCATAAACTTACAGCGGAGACAGGACATGTTTTTAACTGGAGCACTGAGGGCAGGGGGTGGGCAGTGAGGCCGTGCTGGTGACAGGGAGATCTTTCCCTGGAGAGAAGTCATTTTGTAGGGAGACAGGGGAAAATGTGCCCAAAGGAAGAAATTCTTCAACTTAGCTGCCACTTCTGGTGACGGCAAAGGCCACTGTTGGCATCTCCCTTGTTCTTGGTGTGAACACACTCTTGTGGGAGAAATGTGACAAGTTCTTTTTCCCTCCCAAGAAGTTCTCATGCAAATAGAGCCGTGATCAAAGTCAGATGCTCCCCAAATAAGGAACTGCTGGGAGCAAACAGGCAAAATACAGAGGGTGGCTTTATGGCACTCATGTCTTTGCTGCCCTTACCCTGAAAAAACAGGCGACTTTTGATCTTTCCCCTCCCCAGCCAATGTTAACTCCCTCCTTTGGCTCTTTCTTACAAAAATGAGTAAGGACTTTTGTTTCTAACTACAGGCAAGGGAGAGAAGGCCCAGGTGCTACAGGAGATCTGTCTTCCTCTGTCATTCTCGGAAATAACTGGAGGGCAGTGAAGGCTCTGACCTTGAGACTGCTGGGATGAGTTCAAAGAACTGACAGACTTGAGAGGCGTTGCTGGGGGGCTGGCCTGTGGCCGGGGTTAACAGCAGTGTCTGAGTCATGGTTTGAGAGGTGTTGCTGGGGGGCTGGCCTGTGGCCGGGGTTAACAGCAGTGTCTGAGTCATGGTTTTATTATTATAATTTTCTTTTCTTTTTTGCTGGGGAAAAGAGAATTCAGGGTATGGAGTGCACTGAGCTGGGTGCAAAGCAAAGAAAGTGTCCCACCACCTGCAGTGACACAGCCTACTGGGCCTCAATGGGAATAGACTCAGTACCTTTTGCCTGTCAGGATTTCTATCAGGATAAAAGAAAAACAGATCATTGCATGAGGCATTGTCTCATGTTGTGGTTCTCAAATGTTGGCTTGCCTCAGAGTTCTCCAGGCTGCTTTTAAGACACTGATTCCAAAGCCCAGGAGTTCTTCTTGTATCACAGGCTCATTCTGATGTGGGTGGTCTGTGGCAAACGTTGAGGTCTGAGACCTTCATTTCTCATTTGAAAAATGAGGCCCAGAAAGGCAAATGGACTCTATCAAAGGGACAATGAGGCAGATAGAGGAGGGCCTAGAACCTTCTGATTCTAGTCCATTTTTAGGACCACATGTTTTCACACATTTCACACATCTTCATGGGCTCACGCATGAAAAAGGGAAGGGATGTCACATCTGCTGAGCACTTCTGGTGTGCCAGGTTCTGAGACGGCCATTCTATATGCAGTGTTTCACTGAATTTTCTCAACAACCCTATGAAATAAGGCCAAGGATTATCGATTTCATAGAAGACAAAAGTAAGGCTCAGAACAGATGACTTCCTCAGCTGGGTAAGTACAGGGCTTGGATTTAGAACCAGGCCTTTCTGGCCCTGACTCCCAGGGAGTCTGAGCAGAATTAGGAACCAGCGATTCTTAGCATCTTTTCCCATATACCCTGATATCAAGCAGAGCTGCCGTATGGTGGTACCAGTTTCATTTGTGTGGGCTCTGTGCCTCTGTCTGTCAGTTCATTGCAATGAATTCACGCCCTGCTGCTAGCCCTGTTGGACAGGGAGTTTGGGGTGAGGATGCAATGGTGCTGAGAGAGAGGGATGGGTCACAGGTACCCACCGGAAGGGTTACCGTCATCTGTTTCCTGTTCCATAATGTGGATGCTGCAGCAGGGCTGATCCTTCCTGCCCTGGTCGAGTGTCCCAGACCACTTGAAACACCAGATATTTCCTCTGATCTTCTCTGTCCTCAAGCTCAGACCCACCCACCAATCGCTGCTGGGATGGCCATCAAGACTAAGGACCAGTGGCCACTGAGAGCACAGTTGCCTGGGCTTCCTTCAGGACAAGGCTCCTCTTCTCAGCAACTTCCACGGGCAGTCCTTAAACATCTCCCTGAACTTCCCATGATGGGGAGTTCACTGCTTTCCAAGGTTGTCAGTGACCTTTCCAGGCATTTTATGTTGTTATAATGTTCTCATTTGCAAATTTTAAATATGCTTTAAATATTTTATATATAAATATACATGCATTATACACATTAAGTTTGTGTGCAATTTGAAATAGTTTAACATAGTAAATTGCACATGAACTTTCTGTCCACTCTGTATGTTACACACAGTCATATATGCTCGCATATGAATTTATATATACATTATATATAAATTAGAAATTATATATTGTATTATGTAAAATATTAATGTTAGATATGCTATATACATTCCATACTGGAGAACCATAAATGTCTACACATTATAAGAGGTGCTGTCTGTGTATTACATATTATTTATAAACTTTGAGCACCTCTTATAATTGCAGAAGTCAAATGTGACTTGTATTCATCTTTTGAGTATTACAATTTTAATACAGTTTTTTCCTTTCTTAAAATGTATGTATATTTTTTTGGCGCCCCCTAATATGTTTCACAAACTTATATATATATATAAGGTAGCCAGGTTGAATACAAACAGCTAACCAACAATGAAAGCCACAAAATCAAAAACATACCTTCTTTTCTATGACCCTCAATCCCCAGATTACAACACTCCATTGCACTGCACGTGGAAAGGAAAGGCACATTCTGGGCCATGAGAAGCTGAGTCACAAAGCATTAAGCTAGGAGTCAGCAGGCCTGGATTCGTGGGGCTCCTTCTCTGCCCAGCCTTCAGTGGACATTTGTCATGGACTCAGGAACACAGTGGATATAGGGGTGTGTGGCCTGTTGAAGGTCCTCACCCTGTTCCGGATTTTCCTCTTCCTCTCCGTGTCCCCAGCTGTGACATGGACCAGCTTAACTGCATGGGCTCTTCATTTCCTGCTGGCTTCAGCACCTAGTGACTTCATCTGCACCCAGAGTTTGCTGGACCAGTTCAGCCAGTGGGCCTGGAGCCCTGGGGTGCTGGGGCACTGCCTCCACAGGTAGAGAATGTGATCTCCTGTATCTCTCCCCATCAGAATTCTGCTCCTTTAGCACAAAACAGCTGGGAAGGGCTCAGAGATTCCCACCCAAAGGGGTCTGGGAATGGATGGGAAGAAGTTGGAAGAGGAGAAAGAATTTTCCCCAGGGTTCACTTCTTCAGAATGGTGAGTTTTAGATGTGGGTTCACCAGGGCTTAGCAATCATGTTCTAGGTGATGGCTTCTGATACCACACATCCCTTCTCTCCAACTATCTTACAAACACATTCATACATGCACGTGCACACACACAAATACACAGGATATATCAGAGAAAGCATGTCTCATTTTCACAGGCCATCAGATATGGGCAGGCGGGAGCTTTCTGTTTATCTTGGAACGGGCTCCGGTGAGGGAATTCTCCCCTCCTTGGAACAGCCCTGGCATTCCTAGCCTGCATGCAGGGAGGAAAGGGGTGAAGGATTAATTTCCTATCCTGTAATAGGGGCAGAGGGGAGGGAAGCTGGAGGGCACGTTGTAACAGTGAGCGTGTGTGCGGGCGCGTGTGCGTTCTCGCTAGCTGGGTGGCTGGGCTTGGCAGGGGCTGGCAGCAGGAGCAATACATCACTGGAGGTCTTTGTTGATAGTTTCCACTTTGGGAAGCAGTGTTCTTAAGGTTGATTTTGTAAGCTCAGGTTTCTCTTCCTTCTACTTGTCCATCATGCTTCCAAGGCAGTATGCCAGAGAGAGACTCCTTCATCTATCCAAGGAGAGAAAGCCTGAACTCCTTCACCAAAATCATACTTAAGACATCAAAGCATGACTGACAGGTGTCAGGTCCGTGGATACTGAGCTTAGTAGTAGTAATGGCACTGGCAATTAGGTTCTCTCTCATTCTGGCTTATTGTGCAGTGGCCATGAAAATGGACTTTGCCACCAGACCACCTATTGTATACCCTGATCCTGCTCTTACCAGTTGTAAAATCCTGGGCAAGTTACTTAGTTGTGTTTCAGTTTTCTCATCTATGAAGTGGGGATGGTAATGTAAGAGCCAACCCCAGAAGGAGATTGCGAGGACTATACAAGACAGTGGCTGGAAAGCTCATAGAGAAGTGTCTTGTCTTGTCCATGGTGAGCCCCAATAAGTGTTGGCTACTATTATTGCCATATGCCCAGGTCTGTGTTAAACTGTTTCCAAATATTCTTTCTGCAAGATGCTTTTAAAGGGCACTCCACAGAGATCTCCATTAAGATCAGAAGTGTTTAATGACCAGCTCCAGATCATCTAATTGGTTGGTCAAGGAGCAGGGATTAGAACTCACTAAAGCCTTGGGGGTGAAGGTGATCTCCCCACTACTGCAGGGCCAGTAGTGCTCACCACCTACACCTTTGGAGGCTCACTCAACTCCACATGAATGCAGGGGGTGCTGAGAGGCATTCTTCCAGGTTGTAGGGGTGGTAGGAGGTAATCAATGAATAGAGTCACAACCACTTGAAATGGGGATCTATTTGTGTCATTCAGGCTAGGCAGCGCTGTGTGCCCAGAGAGGGCCTGCTGACTGAGTTTGCAGAGCCGTGTGAGGGTAATGTGCTTATGTAAAACCAGTGGACCAAAAATACAGACTAAGAAAACCCAAAGGCCGCACGATTACTAATAGGGAGCAAACATGCTATTTTCTCTCATTTTCTTCCTGGATGTTGCCATGAAGGATTTCCTCACCATCATCAGCAGTCAGAGCTCTGTAAAAGACTTCTTGCCAGGGGCAGACATGGTGTGTGTGAGGGTGAGCACAGCCCTGGGATTCCTGGGTTCCAGATCTGGCTCTGCCTCTGACCTGTGGGATCTGAACCCAGGCTGGTCTGGCTGAATTCATAGCCGTGTGGTCAGTTCACAGCTCTCTATGCCCCTAGCTGTGACCTAAAGGGTTCTGGAGGAGTCAGAGCTATTCAGGGTGGTGGGTAAGGGGCGTGGGGGTGTGTGTGTGGGGGGTGAGGCTTGCTATGTAGAAGGCCCCAGAAAGATCTGTTCTCTCCTTCCTGCCTCTACCTGGCCCAGCCTGTCCAGACCCCACTTGGCCCCCTTGGCAGGCTCTGTTGGTTGTGTGCACAGCGCCTTCTTCCTCCTGGGATGCAGCTTGGCAGGCCTGTGTTTGCTTTTCCTGCGCTGTGGGAGGCTGATGGTGTGCACACTTGCCAGGTCCTTCCTCTGGAGGGGGTTTTGGAGACCTTGGCCCACAGACTACAGAAGGCACAGCATAGAAGACAGCTCAGTGTACTTGAACTTGGATCCTGGAATTCAGAGCCATTCATGAGCCATATTCCTATAGTAAATCTTTGTCCTTTTCTCCAGGAGACAGCCTATCTAGGCCCAGTTTGGCAGCAGGCTTTAATACATAGAAGTAAAAAGAACTAACCTTAGAAAGAGTTAGGTTGGGTATAAGGGAGCCTAGGGTAGCATCTCTGTCCCCCTTCCTGGTGGCGGAACTGGGGGCAGGTGGCCAACCCCTGAGTTGTGGTTTCCTCATCTGTAACTTAGAGATTATCATTTCTTCCCTGTCTGGAGCACCTAGATGTTGTAAGAAACAAGTGAGATGATACAGATGTGTGATTACTCAACAAGTAATTTTTGCAGACCTGCTGTGTTTGTGACACTGATCATATTGTACATGCTCACAATTCAAAGGCAACCAACCAACCAACCAACCAACCAACAAACTAACCAAACAATCTACCAACCAATTTACTAACTAACCAATATACCAACCAACTTATCAATATATCAACCAACCTACCAACCAACCAATTTACCAACCTACCAACCGAATTATTGACCAATTTACCAACTAGCAAACTGGCCAGTCAACCTACCAACTAACCAAAATCAACCAACAACTAACCCACCAACCAGCCAACTTATCTACCAGCCAGGTAAGCACTGATGTTCATTGTCTTATGGGAGAGACCTGAGTCAAGGAACCCCAGGAGAAATGTAAAGTGTTCCTGTTTGGAGCAGCAGGAGCATGTGACCCTGAGAGCCTCCAGCTGGCTGGACAGCCATCCTGAAGTCTCTTCTGGATGTGCAGCCTGGGCTGGGGTTTGATAGAGGAGCAGGGGTGAGAGGCTATGGGACAGGTGTGGCAGCTGGCCGGCTCTATGCTTCGCCACCGCTCCCAGGCTCCCCCGTCCCTGGCTGCCAGACCTATTCCCTGGGGTCTCCACTTGCTCCCTGTATCAGGCTCCACATCTCAGTCTCTTCCTGTGTATACTGTGCCAAAATATCTGTTTTATGAAGGGCAGATATGGCCACCTTATTTCTCTGCTTAACCCCACTATGGGCTGCCCCTGTATTCTCAGCACAGAGAAGCAGCCCCTGCCCAGGCCCTGCCCACATGCAGCCCCCAACACGTAGGGCACCTTCTTCAGAAGGCTTTGCTCACTGGGCAGTGATTTAAGGCATTATTTTTAGGGGAAAATGAGCACAGGGATAGAATGGAGTTGGATGTACTTGCCTGGGGATGTGGCCCCCTCTGGGCTGCATCTCCAGATCCTGAGGGTCACTACCCTCTGCTGTTAAAGGGACCTTGGGAATGGGCCTAGAAGCCACTCTCTGCCTGCAGCAGCTCAGAGCTTCTCTTGGTGATGGAGGCTGCCAGGACAACCCCTGGCCCTGCAAGGCTCAGGAGAGCACCGTCCTCACCAACAGTGCACTGCTGGTTCTCATGCCCGTGCTGGCCGCTTGAGTGTGGCTCCTTGAGGCTGGGACCACAATTTGTCTTTCTCACTAAGCCCATGGTCTGGCCCAGGGTGGGCCCCTGGGGCACAGGTCCACAGAATGGGAGACTCCTGCAGGGCTGGGGGTGCAGAGGAGGAACAGAGGGAACTGCATGCCGCTCAGTGGCTACGGGCTTGTGTTCCTCTCCCTTCTTGCAGAGTCCATTGGCCTGTTGGGTCTGGATGCCTCTGCCAATCATACATAGGAGTGTCATTTTAGGGTGCTCTTGGCCCAGTGGCTGTCTCTACTTAGAGGCAGAGTTGGAGGAAGGGAAGGAGCATAGGCTCAGGACTGCAGGCCCAAATCCCAGCACCTCTGCTTACTGGCTGTGTGACCTCAGGAAAGCCATTCCTACTGTTTTAGTTTTCTCATCTGTAAAATGAGAATAATTACAGCCACTCTTATGGGTGATCACCTTATGGGTGATCACAGGTATTGTTTCTACAGAGGCTTTCCAGGTAAGGCAAGGAGGAGAAGGGAGCTAAAATTATTGGAAGACATTTCTAAGATAGGGACTGAGGGCCTTTGTGGCTGTTCCAAATCTCCAAAAGCTGTATCTTCAAAGTATCATATATTCCTTAATTTCAGAAAATTTGCAAACATCATCTGTCCTGCTGGTGTCATAAACTTTTCATCTGCTGATTCTCTGTCTCTCTTCTTTTTTATTTTTATTTTTTCAAATAAACACACCAATCAGCAAAAAAAGAGCCATAACAGGTTGTGAACTTGGATGTTCCAAGAGAAGCATCAAGGTCTAATAGCTCTTACCCTCTTAAGCAAAGCCCCAGAATGTGATGCAAATTTTCAAAGGAAAATTCATCTGGGTTTTAAAAACTTTCCATTCACAATGAGAGTATAAAAATACAGGTTCGGGAGTATAAAGGGAGAAGTTTTGGGGAAAGATCCCTTGGAAGAGCTGTCCTTTCCCCAACATGTGGGCATATGAGGAGACCCTTCCCCCACATCAAATTCAGTGTGATGTCCCTTGCAGAGTGGAAATGTGGGACCTGCTACCCCGCTGCTGTCTGACAGAAGTGAGTCTGACAGGTCTAGGTGGAGCCGGAGCCGATCTGTCTATATTGACAATGGCCTGTGCTCACAGAGACCTGAGTCAAGGATGCACACATGTGTTCCATGGGCTCAGTGTGGGCTATGCACAGTGAGAGCCCAGGTCCTGCCCAACGGAGCAGCCTGGGCTGCTAAACCAGACCTGTCAGGGAGGAGCTTGTGCATCCAGGATTGTTGGGGCCATGGAAGGGGAAGTGATCAGCTGGCATAGGGATACATTGGCTTAGTCAAGAGGAATTCGGGGACGTGACTCCGGGGGAGTAACTCCCTATGAGGAAGAAGTGGCCAGTGTTGGCTTTAAGCTTGTTCCAGGCCAAGCTAGGGAGAAGCCGGCTTATAACATTTTCACCTCATTGCTCTCCCTCCTCCAAGACTCCCCTGTCCTTGTGACACTGACCTTAGAGGGTGAAAGGGAGTGGGGAACAGGAAGGGGCAGGTCTCTGCCTTGGCTGGCCCCGCAGGGAAGGGAAAAGAGTTAACTTTAAATCATATTTGAAGTTTTGATTATGGTAAGGCACAAGATACTTTTAATTGTTGAGGTGACGTAGAGTTTAGCAACTTAAAATGATGGTAGAACTTTCATTGTCTGAATGACCCGACGAGCCACAAGGACCTCTGGGATGTGGGAGATAGTCTGGGGTCAGGGAAGAGCTCTTCCTGTGGGATCAATTTTAAAGGGACAAGAAGAGACAGAATATAGCTGTCTGTGGTGATGGCCTGTGAATCCTGCTCGCGGGATCTGTCAGCTCAAAAACAATACCACGTGCGGGAAGGGAGGCAGATTCCCTGCCTCTGACTCACGGTGTGGCCTTGAACAGGACTTGCCCCCTTCTTTCCCTGTGTATGAAGTGAGGCATGCTCCCCCTCATCAAGAGGGTTTGTGGGCCCATCTCCGCACCAGGTATCGAGGCTGAAAGCTTTCCGTTACCCCTCAGGGCCCTTGGTCTTGGTGTTCAAAGAAATTTGGGTCACCAAAACCCTGTCCTCTTGGAGCTCACATTCAGTGGGTAGATTTTATTTGTGGCCATTTTTAAAAAATAATTAGTATATTTAATAAGAATCATAAGTAGTTTAACAGAAATCTGTTTCCTTAATAGTAAAAATAGAATAGCATATATAATATCATGAGACAATAATGTTTCTGAATATTTTCTTTTTAATTTTGATAATTTCGCTTATTGAATATAATTGTAATTGACAATATTTGTGGCCTTTTTATAGACAGGGCAGTCAAGTGCAGGGAGGGCAATGACCTGCTTGGGGTGATGGTGCAGCTGGATTCAAAGGCAACCAGTATAGTTTCCCGGATCCCCAAGGACCAGCACTGCATATGTGAAGTTTGTGTTTTCTCCCCATTTTAATAGCACACAACCTTCTGAAGGGACTTGTTGTTCATTAATATTGGCCATGTGCCCGAGTGCTATATGGGATTCGTTTAAATTTGGGCTCTGGCAAATTTGATTTTTACTGAAAATTACCCATTTTTTAACATTTTAAATGTTATCCAGCCATGTGGCCATTGCTGTCTTGGGCAGAAAACATCTTGGATGAATTTGCATTTTTAATTCTTGGCATTTTTATTTTGCTTTAGTTTCCAAAGAGCATTTTTTTCTTAAAAAAAAAAAAAAATTTAAGAAAGAAGGCAGCCCTCAACAGGGCAGGAGCGCCAAGAGAACATAATAATAGTAGTAATGTGTGTTCCCTCACTGCTAATTGCACCAAATTTTACCATGTGCTCCTGAAGCAGAGTCTGCCTGCCACTCTCCAAACCCAGCTTCTCTTGCAGCCACTTAATAGGGGTGAGATAATGTTCCTTAATGGGCCGGCTCCTCCCGAGGGTGGCTGCTGAGGAGGCCCGATTCTGCCTGGCAAGTGCTCGGGAGGCAGCGCCTCTGGGTCTGCATTATTTAACAGTGCGCTGCACTCTCTCGCCACCTTTGCCTGGTTCTGGATACTGAGGTGGGCACAAGGCTCTTGCAGGATGGACCAAAGGGTGTCCAAGCTAAACAGGACTTTAAAGAACACTGGACTATGTTCCAAATGGGGAAACTGAGGCTTAGAGAAGAGAGAGGAAACAGGTACTCTTTATTTGTTATTCAAAAGTGATTTTTTTTTTTAGCACCTATTATGTACCAGGAGCAGAGGAGACATTAGGCACAACTTTACCCTAACCTTGGGACGAGGAACAGCCAAGTAGTGTAGTCGCCTCCCCAACAGAACAGTGAGTGCAGGGGAGGTAGGGGTATATCAGCTCAGAGGCACCCCCTCTCCCATGGTCCTTTAGTACCATCCTCATGGAACTACGCCCAGGTATTTTGATCGCCATTTTACAGATGAGGAGGCTGTGGCCCAGCTCTATCTGATGTCACTGGCTCCGCATGAAGGTAGGTCTTCTGCTCACTAGATGGACCAGAAAGCTGAGCCACCCCTATTCCACGGATGTGGAGCCAGCAGCCGCTGACAGTTGGGCCCTGCTGGAAGCTAGAGACATAGCCGTGAACAAGGTGAGCCTGCTTGCATGGAACTGTGGTTTGGGTGGGAAACAGGGACAACAAACAAGAGAGAAGGGAAAGTGGTTTTAGTTGCCACTAATGTGTGCAGAGGAAACTATAGCAGGGTTACACGAAAGGGAGGGACCGAAAGAGGTGTGTAAACAAGCGTTGAGTATGCAAGGGACAGAAAGAAGGCCCAGAAGTCAGCCAGCATGGATGTGGACTAATCCCAGCTTCTTGCTTGGGCTCTGCCACTGCTTGCTGTATGGTCATTGGCAAGTTACTCAACCTCTCTGTGCTCCCATTTCCATGTCTATATAATGGAATTGGAATAGTATCTACCAATAAGATTTTCATGCATATTAAAGAAATCACATGTATATGAGAGATATATGTGCATTTATATGTATACATATAGATATATGTGCATATATATATACATGCTTAGCCAGATGCCTGATGGAGAATATACCCTCCATGCATGTAAGGTACGATTATTTTTCCTTTCCAAGGGTCAGTATACAAATCCCACATCACCTCCATCCTTCTCTCCCTCCAGTGACTCTGTTGGGCCACTGAGTCTGCTTTGTGAAGTGAGGAAGCCACATTTGAATTTGTTAAAAAAACAAAAAACAAAAGACAACAAAAGCCCCAAACCAAACAAACACTGTGCGACACGGGACACTGTTTCCTTCAGCCGGCGCCTTCCACAATATGGTGCGGTGGGCCGGGAAAGCTTGGCCCCAGATGGCGTGCTTGGTACCAGCCCTGTTTTCTAAATACCCGATTCCTCAGTGTAAATGATAATGTTCAGACACATGGTGCTGCTTGGCTCCTGCAAGGCTCCCACAACCACGCTTTTCTTGGCCTGCCGCCCCGGGTCCAGCTCTCTCCCTCCAGATGGCGGGCATCAGAGTCTTTCAAGACATGGGATATGGATGCTGATGCTCAGGTTAGAAACAGGGTCATCCCTCGTGCCTGAGGTGCCATCCCTTCTGACTAGCTCTCCTAACCTGTAGCCTGGTGGCAAACAGGTAGGAATGGATGTTTGAGCACCTGGTTGGCATAGGTGAGGAAACTTTGAAATGATGTCGCACAGCCAGTTATCAGTGGGGCTGAGGCTTGAACCCAGCACTTCCTTGACTGTGTTCTTGGAGCTTGTCTCCCTTCTATGGCAGGCATTTGTATTTTCAGGGAGAGTCTGCTGAGCGCTCTCCTCAAAGGCAGCAAGGAGGAGGTAGGGACATTTATCTCACACCAGACTAAGTCTCTGCTTCTGCACTTCAGGCCTGCAGGCAGCCTGGCAGAGTGGGAGGAAGGCAAAATTGGCATCCCTTCACCCTTGACTTTGAATTCTGTCTTCACTCTGTACTAGGGGTTTTACATTGCTGAATTCAAAGCCCAGTTTCTTTAATCTGAAAAATGGAAGTGTTACATGAAGGGCAGGGCAAGGGGAGCAGTCTATCCCAGGGGCAAGCAATAAGGAGATTTGGCTGCAGAGGATTTAAAAAACTAAAACTGACTCAAACCGAGTTGGTTTTTATTAAATTATGCTGCTAATTCTAAACTAAGCTAGTGTTAGAATACTCCTTCAAACAGTCTCTGGTGGTCTAAGGTTTTAAACAATTGCTGTATTTAATAGTGAGTCTAAGTATTATCTCTTCCAGCTTCAAGATCATATGTTTTCATTACCTTTCCCTCAGTATATGCCATTCTACATGGAAGTTATACACTTGGCCCCTAACATGCTCAGACTTAACTATATGCGTTCATGTAGAGAGTAAGCTCCTGACAGCTTTGAATCATTCTGATTTGCTTTGGGTACCTGTGATATTCCACTTTCTTGTATTTAAACAGTATATTTGAAATATAACAATAATGGCACAGAGACTGAAGAGACTGAGATTGAGTTGCTGCAACGGCAGCACCTGGCACTTGGCTGTTGCTTAGCTAACCATAGCCACTTTGCCCTGGAAGCATGGGTGCTTCAAGTGTGAAAACTGGAATAATAACATCTTATGGAGTTCAATGCCCAGCTTTCCTGCTTGTTGACATATCACATAACTCCATGAAGTCTCGTTTCTTTTTCTGAAAAATGGAGATCATGACATCTATCCCAGTGTGGTTCATGAGCCCACCTCCATCAGATGTCTGTTTAGGTTATGGATTCCCTCTTCGTGGGCCCTGATCCAGTTCTATTCAGCAGGTGATCCCGGAGTCCATTCCCCACTCTTGGCCTCTATCCTTCTGGAAGCTTCTCCTAGGCTTGGCTCTCTATGACAGGCTCTTCTGGAGAACAGAGTCTGACTCCCCATAGAATTTGAAGTCTTGCTTGCTGGAGGCAAAAACTGATGTGGTTGAAATGAGCAAATGGAGATTTGGTGGAAGGATGTCATGAGATGATTGTGTGTCAGGGGATGATAGAACTCTTGAAATGAATGGGAATCCTGAGATCAGACTCAGGAATGAGCAGGAATCAAAGGAACCCCAGGAAAGGAGGGAGAGGAAGTGGGAATTACAGACACCATCTTACAAGTAGGAGGCCATCGGCAGCATCTGTCAGCTGCTGCAGTTGCCATGAACCCCCCCACTCCTGTTTGTCCTCCCATGTGCTGATTAAAGTTCAAATTCTAGTAGATAGGCACCAAAGAGCTGCATTTAAGTCCTTTTGTCCTTCTCCTTTAATAGGAGGTGGGAAGAGTTAGAATGTGGTCCTCTAGGTTTCCAAAGTGGGAGGCTTGTGCTGGAGTCGTCATGAGAGATCACACTCTGGGGCAGGGTTAATACACCCAAAGAATCTAATATGTCCTCAGAGCGGGACTAGAAAGTGCATCTAACTCACACTTGACTCTTTCTCATTTCCATTTCCAGGCAGAAGCTCAAGCCAGACCCTTCTTGGTCTACTCATGGGGGAATATTTTCACAGTATCTGATAGATTTGAAAAATTTAACTTCTAGACCTATTTCTGAGATGGGTAATGCTTTTGTCTGAATAACAGAGAGCCTGGAATTTTGCTACTGATGGTCTGTGGGTGGAGTGGGAAGTGAGGGAAGAAAACTTGTGTTTAATAAGCTTCTAGTACATGCAAGGGTTTGTACTGTACACTTCACATTCAGTTTTCTCTTTTAAAATATAACTAGAGTCTTTGGAGGTACGTCTCATACTTTTATTTTGCAAATGGAAAACCGAGGTTCAGAGGACTCAAGTGAGATTACTTATTGTTTCTTTTAGGGTTCTTTGATGTATCCATCAGAAATTAGCTCTAGTTAAATTAAGTCAAAGTCTTAATTGAAAGGAAATGGAGCAGAGGATGATAGAATTGGAGGAAAAAAAATGAGTCAGATTTAGAAAAGATAGGAACTGGGATTTCTCTGGGTATCTAAGTAGCAGAAGCCAATGGCACCTTCCAGGAAAGATTTGTTCCGGATTTTCATAAATCTATGTCATTGTTCGGGAGAGTAACTTTCCTGGGCATGTTACCTGGGCAGTCTCACACAGCCCAAGGACTTTATACTTGGTTTAATGCTCTGCTGAAATTCTTACAATTTTGAACAAAGGATCCCTCATTTTCATTTTATTCCAGGCCCTGCAAATTATGTAGCTAGTCTTGCTTTGACCAGGTACCAGGTGATGTGATTAACACTTGTACTAAGATTGCATACAATGGTGGTTAGCAGGCATGGTGGCAAAAACAATAGATATTTATTACAATCCATACTTGGTTAGCCCAACACCTCCCAGACTTTTCTCCCCATCCATGCAGTGTTATCTTGTTTCACTTCCACCCAGATTTTATTGACTCAAAGTAGTTACAGGACCTTGACTGAACCGCAAAGGAGGCTGGAAAATGAAGAGCTCATGGATGTGGAAATGAGATGAAAGGGCATCTAACCAGTCTCTGCCACAATCCATTTGCTCATAACCATAAGCCACCCCAAATTACATACTATGCATTGCTTATTACATACTGTGGAATGATTTTCAATGGGTGAGAAAGGAATGGCAGTTAAGATCAGGAATGAAGAAAAAAAAGAAAATAAAACTAGTGCCTTGTGTAAACACATGATAGTAAATGCTTTCAAAGGAGGACTATTGTTAACACAGTTCTCCGTATCTGAGGTCAAAAGTAAATTAAAGATAGTTATTGAAGCTGAAAGCAAAACCCTTCAGACACAGCTGAGAAAAGAACACATGGATTAGAAGACTAGACCAGTGAAGTCTTCTAGACTAGTCTGGTACACCGAGGTATAAACTATCAAAGGCATGGGAAGTATAACAGAACTGAAGAAAATGTGAAGACAGAAAGAGGTGTTTCAGGGTCTGAGTAGTAGGATGAAAAATATGGTATTGATGGGAAATTTGAAAGAAATCATAAGTATGAGCGAAACGAAGAGACATAAAACATAGGGTGAGAAGCTTCCATGTGAATCTAATAGGATGCAAGTTGTTGAAATAGGAACTAAAAAAGAGAACTTAAGAGACATAGAAGCTAGAAAATGAAGCTCCAGTATAATGTCAAGAAAAAGAGACCAGAGTAAGACAGTCAGTGGGTATTTAAAGCCGTAATAACTGAGAATATTTTTTAAAGTGCAGAAAGACTCAAGCCCCAAGCTTGGCAACTTGTAGCACAATGGAAGAATATCAGGGAAAATGAGAAATCTTAACAGCCTCAGAGCCAAGACACAGATTACCTTCAACAGAGCTGCAGTCAGATTGTTAAGAAACTTTTAAGAACAACAACAAATACAAAAAAAAAAAAAAAAAAGAAAAAATCTTTTAAGTGGAGAGAAAATAATTATGAATCTGTTTTCTATAGTGAACCAAATAATAATTTAAAGGTGAGGCTGACATCAAGATATTTTCAGGTAAACTAGAACAGATTAGACACTAGGCTAGATGTAACTATTAAGTGAAACACTTAAATGAGAAAAATAAATCCAGAAGGAAGTGTAAAAACACACAATATTAAAATGTAAGGGCAAACAATTGAATGATAGAATGCCTAACTTCTGAACCAGTAGAGGAAAATAAAAGGAAGATAGAAAATTTGTTCAAGTCAACAAAATAAAAGGAGAAAAACAAAAGAGGCAAGAAGCAGCATGGAGGTGAAAACAAATCCACATCCCTGCCCAACCACAATAAATATAAACAGCTTAAAATCACAATTAAAAGATGCACTCAGATTAAGTTACAAGTTTATAAGTGTATGATGATTAAAATACACATACTTAAAAAATTCAGGGGACATTTGAAAATTTAGGTATAGAGGGTAGATATACGAGGCATTTCTTAACCAAAAGGAAGTTAGTGTGGTATTTTTAATAATAGACAAAATAAACTTTAATATGATAGCACTAAAAGTAATGATTACATTTAAAAGGCTGGTATCATATTGACAAAAAGAATAGTCCACTGAAGGTGACATAACAACCATTAATTTGTATGAACCTAACTAAATGGTATCAAAATATAAAGAGCATCAACTGTCAAAATGATAAGAGTGTAACTGATCAGAAAGTTGGGACTTTTCTCCCAACCTCCAGAAAGGGGAGAGGTATTGAAGGTCAACTTAACCATCAGTGGCCAGCAGTTTAATCAACCATGCCTAAGCAACCAAGCCTGCGTTAAAAACCTAGGAGGACAAGGTTCAGAGGGCTTCTGAGTAGATGAACTCATGGAGGTCCTGAAGGATGACACACCCAGAAGGACATGGAAGCTCTGTGTCCTTCCCCCTGTGTCTGGCCCTGAGCATCTCTTTATCTCTATCCTTTGTAACATCCTTTTTATCGAGTAATAAACTGGTTTCCCTCAGTTCTGCAAGCTGCTCCATCAAATAAGGAGGTTGTGGGAACCTCAATTTATAGCCATTTGGTCAGAAGTTCCAGAGGCGCAGACTCACGACTGGTGTCTGAAGGATGGGGCAATTTTGGAGACTTGGTCTTCACCCCGTGAGATCTGACACTATCTCCAGGTAGATAGTGTTGGAATTGAATTAGAGGATGCTCTCCTGGAGCCCATTGTTTGAGGTGTGGGGAAAAATCCTCACATTTTTCACAGAAGGCTTCTTCTGTGTTGATGATTATTGTGGTATGAGAGTAGAGATAAAGCATGGTTTGAGAATTTTTCCAAACAGAAATAAAATGCAATATCAATAATAAGAAGATAATTTCTGGCCAGGCACAGTGGTTCATTCCTGCAATCTTAGCACTCTGGGAGGCTGAGGCAGGTGGATCCCTGAGCTCAAGAATTGGAGACGAGCCTGAGCAAGTGTGAGTGAGACCCCATTTCCAAAAATACCCTAGCATTGTGGTGGGTGCCTGTAGTCCCAACTATTTGGGAGGCTGAGGCAAGAAGATCGCTTGTGCCCAAGTGTTTGAGGTTTTCTGTGAGCTATGACACCACAGCGTTCTACCAAGGGGTGACAAAGTGAGACTCTATCTCAAAAAAAAAAAAAAAAACAAAAGAGAAGGAAGATAATTTTCAATGTATTCAGAAAAAAATATAATACAATACATTTAGCTAACTCATGAGTTAAAGAGAAAATCATAATGGAAAACGATAAAGTATGTAAAGCTGAATTACAATGAAATCACAAAATCATTGCATATAAAAATTTGGGAGATACAGATAAATGTGTACTTACAGGAAAGTTAATAGTTTTAAGTGCTTTTATTAGTAAACAAAATGGCTGAAAATAAATGGGTTAAGTGTACAGTTTAAGAAGCTACAAAAAGAATAAACTACCTCATAGGTCAGACTGTAAACAAATAGTCTTCTGTAAGGAAAGCAGATGTGAAAATAGTAGATGTAATGGGATTTATCATAGTTAGCTCATCTTAACCCTCTGTGCTCTCAGTTCATTGGTTTTGAATTGATAGAAACTGTAGAATTGAATATGGTTGTGATAAAGATTATCACTTCTGTATCTTTCAAACATTTTGTAGTTGAAATTCTCACAGGGATATGGTATTTATTTTTATCTTTTTATTTGGAAATAATTTTTAAGTTGCAGAGAAATTACAGTATAGTGCAAAGAACTACCCTCTGGACCTTTGAAAGTTGAGTTGCTTATATTATGTCCATTCCATCACTGTTGAATGTTTCAGTATGCACATTTAAGAGAAGAAAAGTAAAAAGAAAGAAGACATGTGTTTACATAACCACAATACAACTATCAGACTCAGAAAATTATCATTTGTGCATTACCACAATCCGTCCATAGATCCCATTTAATTTTACTAATTGTTGCAATAAAGGGACAGCAGAAAGATCCAGGATCATGTATCATATTTAGCTGTCCTGTCTCTTTAGTTTCTTTAAGACTGAGTCAGTTTCTCAATGTTTCCTCCACTTTCATGACCATGACATTAGAAGCTTACAGATCAACTATTTTGTGAGATGGCTTAATCAATTTATCTGATGTTTCCTCAAGATTAGATTCTGGGTATGTATCATTGTCAGATGTCACAGGAGTGGTGCTGTGCTCATCTTTTTTCACAAAATACCACAGCTTGAGTGGCTTAAATAACAAAATGTCATTTTCTCACAGTTCTAGAGGTATATGTTCATGATCAAGGCACCAGCCAATCCAGTTTCTGATGACAGCTCTCTTATTGGCTTATAGAAGGTCACTTTCTCACTATGTCCTCACCTAGCCTTGTTTCTGTGTAAGCTTGTGTCTCTTTATTTTCTTTTTTTTCCTTCCTTCCTTCCTTCCTCCCTCCCTCCCTCCCTCCCTCCTTTCCTCCCTCCCTTCCTTCGTTTTTTTGACAGAGTCTGACTGCTATCCTTGATAAGAGTGCTCTGAAATCACAGCTCACAACAATGTCAAACTCTTGGGCTTAAGAGATTCTCTTGCTTCAGCCATCAAATAGCTGGGACTACTGGCATCCGGCACAATGCCCAGCTATTTTTTAGAGATGAGGTCTTGCTCTGGCTCAGGCTGGTCTTGAACTCATGAGCTCAGGCAATCTACTCACCTTGGCCTCCCAGAGTGCTAGGATTACAGACTTGAGCCACCACGACTGGTATCTCCTTGTTTTCTTTTTTTTTGGCAGTTTCTGGCTGGGGCTGCGTTTGAACTCACCACCTCCGGCATATGGGGCAGCCGCCCTACTCCTTTGAGCCACAGGTGCCGCCCCTCCTTCTTTCCTTATGAGGACATTAGCCCTATTGGATTAGGGCCCCACCCTGATTCCCCAATTTAACCTTTATCATCTCCTCACTGGTCCGATCTCCATATATAGTCACATTGAGGGTTAGGGTTTAAAAATATAAATATTGGGAGCACACAAACATTCAGTCCCCAACACTCAATATCAGGTGGTATAAAATTTTAGTTTGTTCCATTACTGGCTTTTATTGCAGATAGCTTCTGTCAAGTGTTTCCACTGTAAAGTTCTTTCTTTCTTCTCATTTTGTAACTAACATGTATTTTGTGGGGAGATACTTAGGAACTATGTAAATACCCAACTCCTCATAAAATATTTATTACAAATTTGTCATCTAAATTAATCATTACTGTGATGGCTGCCAAATGGTGATTTTCTAATTCTGCCATTCCTGTGCACTTATGTGTTGGCATGCTACTTTAATGGAAAAATTTTCATTCTTCCCATTTGTTTGTTTTTTATTTGTAGCGAAATAGACTTGTGGATTTTATTATATTAAATAATTATAGTTTGTTATTACCACTGTATTGGTTCTCAATTTGTCCTTCATTTGTCCTATATTTCCATGAAAGAATAACTAGTACTAGATTCGTTCTTCTACCATAAACAAATAGAACACCAGACAAATATAAAACAAAATTTGTAGACATTTGACAAGAGGCAGAGCAGAATGGTGATAATTAGAGGAAATGAAACAAACAAAGAGTTCTATAGTTACCCCTCATTTTTTTTTCTGGAGGAATTTAACTATTTTGATGCATAGCAAAGGCACTCAAGCAGACCTCAGCAGATTTGTTGCTCTAAGGCAACAAAAATAAGAGCTCAAGGACTATGGGAGTGGTTAGAATTTGTGGAACAAATACATGTATGTAAAAAAGGATAGCTGCACAGAAAAAGTTCTCCAGAAATCTTTGGAGAGTCCTACGAATGTTTGATTGCATATTCCTCTATCTCTATATGCATAGGGTGAGACTATGAGGCTGAGCAAAGAAAACTATGGGAAAAAAATTACTGTGGAGTGGCAATTAAAGCAACTACCACAATCCACACAGAATCATGAATTGTTGAAGTTCCATCTAACCAGAGGGGAAAGACCTTGTTTGATACAAAAAGCATTCAGTAGAGACCCTAGAAAGGCCATGAAGTGTTAAAATGATTCATAGAGTAAAAAATCAATTCCTGATTTACTCTAATAAGACTTTCTAACAAGCCTCCAAAAGATAATGATAATCTGCAAGTATATTAATTGCCTTCTACAACAAAAGTTAATACACTTTGAAAGAAAGAAAAGCAAACACAATAAAAAAAGAAAGTAAAATACAACATTCAACAATTTAGTGCTTTCAATGTCCAGCATCATAAAAAATTACTAGACACATGAAAAAACAGAGAAATGTGGCCCACAACCATGAAAAAAAATCAAGCAATAGAGGCAGATTAAAAAAATGGCAATACTAATTATAAAACCGAGGTTTTATATTACCAGGAAAGGACTATTTAGGAGCTTTCATAAACATGTTTATGAATTTAAAGGAAAACATAATGAGAAGAGAAATGGAAACTATAAAAAGGAAACAAATGGCTATTTTAAAGCAGAAAGGTATACTTATTAAAAAATCATTGGATCTGATTAACAGTAGATTAGAAAGTGCAGAAGAAAATGTGAGTAATCGTGAAGATAGTTATATAAACTATCAAAGCCAAAGAACAGAAAGAAAAAGGCTAGAAAAGTGAATAGGTCATAGTGATGGATGGTACAATAGTACACTGTATAAAATATCTATAATTGGAGTCCCACAAAGAAAGGAGGGAGACAATGGAGCAGAAAAACTTTCAGGAAATAGGCAAAATTTCTTTAAATTTGGTGAAAAATATGAAGGCACATAATTATGAATCTCAATGAACCCCAAGCATAAGTAGTAAAAAGAACACCACAGTGAAGGTACATTCTAATCAAGTTTCAAAACCAATGATGAAGAGAAGAAGCTAAAAGATTTCACAGAAAAACAAAGATATAAATATCCTTTGGCTTCTCTCAGTAACCATACAAGGCAGGTGATACCATAATGACATCTTTAAAGAGCTGAAAGGAAAAAACAACCACCTATAATTTTATATGCAGCAAAAAAAAAAAAAAAAAAAAAAAAAAATCTTTTAAAAGGAGAAGGTGAAATAGACATTTTCAGACAGAAAAAAGCTACAGAAATTTGTGAACAGCAAATCTGCATTGACTATACTAATTATCAAACCAAGTTTTTCAGGCTGAAGGAAAATCATTCTAGGTGGAAACTCAAATCTCTGGAAAAGATTAATGCCAGAAATTGCAAATATATAGACATATAGAAATATATTTGTTTCTATTTAAATTTTAAAAAATGTATAATTGACTGCTTAAAAATGAAAATATGCTGTGGCATTTATAACATATACAGAAATGAAATGTATGACAACAACAGCACAAAGGCTGTGGTATCATTTCAAAGCATACAAATTGGTAGGTTCTTATATTTCAGGTAAAGTTATATGATACTATCTGAAGATAGACTGTGATCATTTAAAGAAGCATATTATAAATTCTAGAGAAATCAACAAAAAAATAAATTGAAGAGATACAGGTACTATTGAATCCTAAAACTATTCAATTAACCCAAAAGAAGGCATGAAAGAGAAAGAAAGGAACAAAGAACAGATGGGATAGATATGAAAGAAATAGGAAAAGAATGGATTTAAATTCAACTACCTTACTAATTATGTTAATTGTAAATGAACTAAGTACTCCAATTAATAGGTGAATATCTTAAAGTATGCTATGAATAAAAAAATACACTTCAAATATAAAGAAACATGCATAAAGTCAAATGAGGTAAAAGGAGTTACCATACAAAGACTAATACTAAGAAAGATGGAGTGGCTTGTATTACTATTAGAAAAAGTAGACTTCAAATAAAGGGATATTACCAAAGATAAAGGGGAACATTTGGAAATTATAAATGGCCAATTCATCAAGAAGACAAAACAATTACAAATGCATATTAGCCTAACAACAGAACTTCCAACTGCATGAAAAAAAATTGGCAGAATTGAAATGAAAATGAGAAATAGACAAATCTATAACTGTAGTTGAAGATTTTCAGCACGTTTTCCCCTCAGTAGTTGATAGAACAGAAAATCAGTAAGAACACACAAAACATGAACAACACCATCAACCCACTTGATGTAATTGACATTTGTAGACTACTCCACACAATAGTAGTAAAGAAAGCACATTGTTTTCAAGTGGATCATTCATTAAGATAGGCCATGTGCTGTGCCATGAAATAAGTCTCAATAAGTGTTATAAGATCGAAATCAATAAAGTGTATTCTTTGACTGTAATGAAACCAAATGAGAAAAAAATTATAAAAATAAACATGGAAAATCTTCAACTATATTGAAATTAAATCATAGGCTTTTTTTTTTTTTTTTATACTTTTAAAGAATCCATGGGTCAAAGAAGATTTATAAAGGAAGTTAGACAATATTTTGAATGGAAATACATAAAAATAAAACATATAAATTGTGAAGTTTATGTTTTTTAGAGGGGAAGGCTTATCTTTAAATACTTCCATTAGAACCATGAAAATGTTTAAAATAAGTGATGTGATATTCCACATTAAGAAACTAGAAGAAGGAGAGCAATTAAAACCTAAAATAAATAGAAAGTAGGAAATAAAAGGAGCCATAGATGATGAAATAGCAAATGTAAAAAGAATGGAGAAATCAATGAAACCCAAAGTTTTATCATCAAAAAGTTGGATGAATTGATAAATCTTTTGATCAGCTGATTTAAAAAGGGCATCTTTTCCTGTTTATCAATATAAGAAATAAAACAAAGGATATTACTATAGGGTTTGCAGATATTAAAAGAATAGTAAGGAACACTGTCATTTAAATCTTTATGCCAATAATTTCAGCAGCTTGGATAGAATGGACAAGTTCCTTGAAAGATAGAATTTATCAGAATAGACAGAAGAAAAGATTTAAAATAGCAATAACTCTATACCTATTAAAATTGAATTAAATTGAATTAGGGACCTTCCCACAAATGAACTTCATGCCAGATGATTTAACTGGAATTAACACTATCAGGTAAACTTTTTCAGGAAACAGAGGAAAAGTAAATGGTTCTCAACTGATGTGATGGCATGATATGAAGACAAAACGAGAAGAAAAGTACAGATTTATTTACTTCATAAATACTGAGGGAAACATCCTTAATAACATTTGCAAAATTAAACTTAGAAATATTAATAGGATATTGTTAACATGCAAAATTGTTTTAACAGTCAAAAAGCAAGTGATGTACTTCACAATATTACCAGAAAAGGAAAAATTATATGATTACTTCAATAGATGTGTAATTGATAATTTGTGACCTTTCATGATTAAAAAAAGTCAGGAAAGTGGAAATAGGAAGAAACCTCATCAACACAATAGAAAAACACAGCTAACACCATACTTAAGAGCAAAAGCCTAGATATTTTCTCCCATAAGATCAGGCACAGGCAAGGATAACTGTTCTCACCACTTCTTTTTACCGGGTAGAGGTCCTAGCCAATGTAACAAAACAAGGAAAAGAAATAGAAGGCATAAAAATTGGAAAGAAAGAAATATAATCATCTTTACTTGCAGATGATATGATTATGTGCATACCATCTTTATTTGCAGAAGACATGATTATGTGCATAGGAAATCCTGAGGAATCTGTGAAAATACTACAAGGTGAATAATTTTGCAAGATTTCTTGATACAAGGTCAGTATATGAAACCACTATATTTCTATGTATTAGCAAGAATAATTAGAAGTAAAACATTTACAAACAAATTGAACAAAAGTGACACTGAAAATGATGTAACACTTTTGAAGGAAACTAAAGAAGAGCTGAATACATGGAGAGGTACATTGTGAGACTCAAAGTTGTTGAGATAGCTGAAAGGTTTTCTTCTTCTGACAATTACTCTAACACCAAATATGTGGGGGTTTTCCATACTGACTCTTCAGTTCTCCAACACCAACTAGAAATCTGATAATTCAATTAAATTCTGCTATTGACTCCTGGAGTTTGCTTATACCCCACAGATCAGTTCAGTCCCCCAAGACTGTCCTTCTTTAGATTGCAGATGCAATTGGGGTGCCCAGGTTACTCCCGTATCTGCTGAACAGAGCACAAATTTGGAGGTTTGTATAAGCGTCTTCATGGTCAATAATTTGGTAGAATAGTTACACAGAACTCAGGAGAACCTTTTAATGGGTAATTATAAAAGATATAACTCAGGAACAGCCAAATGGAAGAGATACAAGGTACAGTGGAGAGCCAAAGAGATTTCCTGTCCTCTGCAGGTGTTTTTCCCTCCCAGCACCTTGGGGTGTTCACCAACCCAGAAACTCTTTACATCTTACTCAAGAGTTTTTAAGACCAGGCATGATGACTTGCACCTGTAAGCTTAGTACTTTGGGAGGCCCAGCCAGGAGGATCACTAGAGGCTAGGAGTTTAAGACTAGCTTGGACCACACAGGCAACATAGCGAGGCCCCACGTCTACAAAATACAGAAAAATTAGCTGGGCTAATATTCCTATAGTCCAGCCTGCTCAGCAGGCTGGGGTAAGAGGATTGCTTGAGCTCAGGAGTTTGTTACAATGAGCTATGATGGCACCACTGCACTCAAGCCTGGGCAACAGACACTGGACCCTGTCTCAAAAAAGTTAAAAAAAAAAAAAAAAAAAAAAAGAGAGATATTTTTTGTAGGGTTCAATCTCTAGTCCTTGCTCTCTTCCCAGGAAAGAAGTTCCAGCCTTTCTAGTCATCCGGTATTTTTGGTGAACAGCCCCATCAGAGGGGCCTCCTCCTAAATCATCTCATTAACATAAACTCAAGTGTGACTAAAAGGGGCTTGTTAAAAACAACAAAAGACTCTCCTTTCCTTTAGGAAGTTACAAGGGTTTTAGGAGCTCTGTGCTAGGAACTATGGACAAAGACCAAATATTTTTATTATATCACAGTTTCATTTCTATTTAAATTAATTTATAGATTTAATGTAACTTCAATCAATATGTTAGTATGATTTTGGGAGAAATTGGTAAACTGATTGTAAAATTTACATGGAAATGTGAAGTACCTAGTATAGTCAAAATAATTTTTAAAAAGGACAGCAAATCTAGAGGACCTAAACTACCTAATGTCAACATTTATAATACATCAAAACCACAATATTCAAGACAGTGTAAGAATAGACATATAGATTAATGGAACATAACCACACATATATGATGAATTCATTTTAACAAGGAGGAGAAGGTGATTTCATGAGAACAGTAATCTCCTCAGCAAATGATTCTGGACAACTGTGTATCCACATGGAAAAAATAAAGCTTGACTTGACTTCACATCCCTTACAAAAGTGTACTCTAAATATATCATGTGCTTTAGCATAAAGACTTAAATTATAAAACTTCTGAAGAAAACACAGGAGAATATATTTCCCACCTTAGAGTAGGCAGTGGCTACTAAAGATGCAAGCAACATTAACCATAAAAGAAAATGTAATAAAATCACCTTCGACAAAATTAAAAACTTCTGTTCTTCAAAAGATACCGTGATGAAAAAACACATATCATAACTAGAAGGAATATTTGCAACACTTATATCTGGCAAAACAGTTGTATTCACAGAGATTCTCAAAATTTAATAATAAGGCAAACAAAATATTATTAAAATGAATTAATCATATGTGTGGTTATGTTTTATTAATCCATATGTCTATTATTGAAGATTAACAGGCAAAAATTTGAGCATGTACTATATGAAAAAGGTATACAAATGGTCAGTAAGATCATGAAAAGATGTTTAACACAGTTAGCCATTAGCCAACTCAAATGAAAATGAGATCTACTATATACCTTCTAGAATGGCTAATATTTAAAAGGCTAAAAGCAGCACATATTGCTGAGGGTGCAGAGCAACTGGGACTCTCCAACATTGCCAGTGGGAATGTGGAATGCTACAATCATTTTGGAAAACAGTGCAAAAATTCCTCATAAAATTAAACATAGCCTTATTGTAAGACCCAGAATGTCTACTCCTAGCTATTACTTTAGAGAAATTAACACATATAGCCACACAGAGACATATATGAATATTTAAGCAAGCTTTTTCATAATTTCCAGAAATCAGAAACAATGTAAATGTCTATCAATGGGTAAACAGATTGTATTTTTTATAGATTAGAAAATGACTCAGCACTAAAAATGAATAAATTACTTATATACACAGTCATATGTATGATTAACCAGAAAAGGCAGACACCAAAGAATACAGGTTCAGTACCCCTTTATCTGAAATATTTGGGACCAGATGTGTTTTAGAGTTTGGATTTTGAAGTATTTGCATATACATAATGAATATCTTGGGAATGGGACTCAAGTCTTAACATATAATTTATTTACATTTTATATGCACCTTATATACATAGCTTGAAGATAATTGTATATATTATTTTAAATATTTTTATACATAGGCCAGGCACAATGTTTCATGCCTATAATCCTAGCACTCTGGGAGGCTGAGCTGGGCAGATCCCTTGAGCTTAGGAGACCAGCCTGAGCAAAAGTGAGACCCTGCCTCTAAAAAATAGAAAACTTTAGCCAGGCATTGTAGTGGGTGCCTGTCATCCTAGCTACTTGGGAGGCTAAGGCAGAAGGATTGATTGAACCCAGGAGTTGAGGTTGCTGTGAGCTAGACTGATTCTACTGCAGGCTAGCCTAGGGCAACTGAGTGAGACTCTGTCTCAAAAAAATGTATATTTTTGATCCAGTTGGCGGCACGCAGGCAGGTGGGTGGGTTGGTCAGGGACGTGCTTGGGTAACCTGTACCCCATGTAGTGGCTTGTTACCCATCAGACTAAGTTCCAGAGCTGTGCTGTGACTGCTATTGGCACCTGCCCGGACCTCCATAAGAGCTGTGCCCCGATCCACTGACCCACGACCTGCGCCCTTGAGGCCTCTGAACGCCCTGACCAGGAACTGCATGAGCTGCACAATGCCACATCCTCCCTCCTGTACCCTCCCTGCCTCCACACTGGCCCGCTCGCCTGGCCAGGGACTCTGGTAGCTGAGTGCCCTCCAGAGCCCACCCTGCCTCTGCGCAGAGTCCTTCTTCTGGTCAGAGACTGCTAGAGCCTTGGGCTCTTTGTGCCAATGTCACTGGGTGCCAGGCACTCCCAGAATCGTGTGCACGACACCCACCCACAACACTGTTGCTGAATCTGGTGTGTCAAACTCTAGAGCTGCTTCCACAACCAGAACTCCCTGGCTGGGGCAACCCCAGAGGACCTACACAGGGTCACTCCCTACAAAGATCTAGAAACAATAGAGTGATCCTGCTGGGGTCTAATCTTGGAGAGACACCTCCACAACTCTGAGGATGGCCAGAGGCAATGGTGAAAAACAATCATGAGGTGAAATCAACAAAAAAACTCTGGCAATCTGAATCATCAGAGTAGATCAACTCCCCCAA
>CAUYPK010166300.1:0-39421 GCA_963574355.1 Loris lydekkerianus | reverse complement strand
CAGCTCCATCCATGTAAACATGAAAGAGGTAAAGTCTCCACCTTTCTTTAAGGCTGCATAGTATTCCATGGTATACATGTACCGACTTTCATATTTCTATGTGTTGTGTCACTTCAAAGAAAAATGGTACGAAGAATGCTTCCACATAATGGTGCCCAAGAGTGAAAAGAAGGACATCTCAAAATGATCAAGAAAAGTGGAAATTGAAAAGGTTAACTAATTTAATACTTTGAACTTAAGACAGAAACAATAGCTGCTATCTGTTGAAGTCAGGTATTTTATCAGTTGATCGTATTTATTACTCTCAACAAGGCAATTGTTGCATTTTTTAAATGATAAACCAATGCTCAAAGATGAGGTAGATTTTTAACTTGGCCCTGCCAAGCCTGAAGTGGCATGCTTTTCCCTCTGAGTACACAGTATTTCTTTTGTTAGCGACTGGTGTTTTTGTATTCAGTCTCTGTGTAAAAGATTCCCACATTGGGAAAGATGGAGGAAAACTACTTATCCCGTAGCCTGCCAGCGGCACCCTTACTGTAGCTGACCAGAACAGTGTTACCGCTGCTTGTTATTTTAAGTTCAAGTTCAGACTTTCCTTAATCAGTAGAAGACAAGGACTCAACACCCCTTACCACCCATGAAAAAGCAGGTGTTTTCACTGGGTTCTATTCCACTCAGATTGAAACTCTTCACTCTACAGAGAAAGTATACATTTTTAAAGAAGGGGGTATAGAATTTCCCTACCCAATCATTTTTACTCTATTATAAATTTTAATCACTACTTGTAATATATACTGTTGGCTTTGGTTGGTAGATGCTTTAAATTTTTTGTTTGTTTCTCCTTTGATTTTCCTCTCTTGCTTGCAAGCCCACACCAGCGATGCCGAAGTTGAACTCTCAGCAGTGTGGGACCACAGTGGCTACTCACGCCTTACACTGAGTAAAAGTTATCTTCTCTTCCCACTTGGGCTGCCATATCAGGATTTACAAACACCAGCACTACTGTTATTTTTGCAGTACATTTTTGAGAAACATGTATCATCAATAAGTTAAACTTAAGTAAAAAGAATAGAAAAAAAAAAAAAAAAATGGAGTTAACTCCAGTGTCTGATGATGACAAAAAGCACTTTATATTTTTCATGGCTCTAAATGGATGTTGCCATGAAAACAGTCATCTTTCAGATCGCCAGATTAGCAAACAACAAAAACTAGACTATTTTTCAGGCACTGTCATTTGTTTGGCAAGGTTGGTGCTCCATGGTTACTGTTCTGAATTAAGGAAAATCAAAAACAGAAATACAGATGTAGCCAAACACTTCCATATCTCTTTTCATTAAGAAAAATCTAAAAAAAAAAAAAAAAAAGGCAAAATAGTTCTTCCACCAGATAATGAACCCCGACTAACTCCTGTTTGTCACTGTTTACTTTAAATCATTGACTTTTAAATGCCTTTTCAAGTTTTTTTGAGTTGTGATGCTAAACTTTGGATAAGCAAATTATGTTTACCATGTGGCTCTCATTCAAGTAAAAACATACTATAAATTTTAAGAAATGACTTTTAAAACCTGGTTTTAAAATGTCGTTTATGGAATGGACATGAAAAAGGCAGCAAAAGTTGAGTCTTTCGATTTATTACTGAATATATAATATAATCAACATCTGTTTATAAAGAGAAGGATTATTACCTCCCTATAACTTGTTACATAAGACTAAACTGGGCATAAATTCAGTGCACTACAGAGCACTCATCAAAATATATGGATCAAAAATATGCATAGATATTTTCTAAAACTCAGAACCATGATTCTTCATTTTCAACAGAAATAAGGGATATGTATATGAAAATTACAGACGACTCATTTTGCTCAAGATACAAGGTTTTTAGAAAAGTAGCTCTGTTTATAGGGATAAAAATAAAGTCAAGAATGCCAAGAAATAAAAACATGACTCACTGACAGATTTTTATTTTTAATTGTTCAGAAAAACTAAGGTAATTGGCCCAGTGTGGCTTCCCAAAACATAATTTAGGAAGTTTAAGACCCTTTTAGAGCTGGGACAATACCAACTCATTATCAGCCTTGAAACTGGGAGATGGGATTGTGGAAAGAAAAAAAAAAAAAAAAAAAGATTTGATTTGATTTATTATTTTATTTATGTATGTATTTATGCTGGCTTTTGTGAAAAATAGCAAATTAATAAATTTTGAAAACTGCATGTTCAACTAGCTCAGGTTTAGACTATAAACTTGATTACCAGTTAACACTTTAAGAAAAAGTGATGGAGGGTCGCCAAAGCCTTGATCTACAAAAGAAAGAATTGGTAAGTTGGACTTTATTAAAAGTAAAAATGTCTGCCCTGGGAAAGCCACTGACAAGAGAAAGAAAAGACAATTCAGACCTGGGGAGAACGTGTGCAAGAGACATAGGATCCAGGACTGTTATCCAAATACACCAAAATCTCTTAAAAAATAATAAGACTCCACTTAAAAAATGAGCCAAGACCATAATAGACACCTCACTAGAGAACATAGACAGAAAATACACATATGAAAAGACGCTCACATCATAAGCCACCAGGAAACACACATTAAAACAATCAGAAGCTACTGCACACCAATAGCACGGCCACCATCCAGAGCAGGCACACAGGAAATGCTGGGGAGGCAGTGGAGCACCGGGAACTCTCCTCCACTGCTGCTGGGGATGCAAAATGGTACAGACACTTTGGAAGACTTCTGTTGCTTACAAAACAAAACATTCTCTTCTCATAAAATCCAGCAATCAGGCGGCACCTGTGGCTTAGTCCGTGGGGTGCCGGCCCCATGTGCCGAGGGTGGCGGGTTCAAACCCAGCCCAGGCCAAACCGTAACGAAAAAATAGCCAGGCGTTGCAGTGGGTGCCTGTAATCCCAGCTACTTGGGAGGCTGAGGAAAGAGAATCACCTAAGCCTAAGAGTTGAAGGTTGTTGTGGGCTGTGATGCCACGGCCCTCTACCGAGGGTGATAAGAGTGAGACTCTGTCTCTACAAAAAAAAAAAAAAAAAAAAAATTCAGCAATCACGTTCTTCGGTATTTACCAAAAGGAGTTAAAAGCATGCATATGCCCCCACAAAAACCTGCACATGGATAATTTAGAGAAGTTTTGTCATCATTGCCAAAACTTGGAAGCAATCAAGATCAAGATATCCTTTAGCTGATGAACGGATAAATAAATTGTTACATGCAGGCAATGGAATGGTACCTAATATGTACAGAAATGACCTATCAAGGTATGAGAAGACACAGAAGAAACTTAAATGCATATTCCTAAATGAAAAAAAAGCCAATCTGAAAAGCTACATAATGGACAATTCCAACTATATGACACTGTGGGAAAGACAAACTGTAAGGTCGGTGTAAAGATCAGTGGTGGTCAGGGGCTGACGAGGACAGATAAGGAGGTTCGGCCCAGAAGAATTCTAGGCCAGAGAAAATACTATGCACATACTAAAAAGCCACATGCATGTTACTACACAATTGTTCAAACTCACAGAATAAACAGCACCAAAAATGAAACCTAACGTAAACTATGACTTTTGATGAGGTGTCAATGCAGGTTCATCAATTGTGACAAATGTTCCACTCTGGTAAAGGATGTCAAAAGTGGAAGAGGCTATGTGGGTATCGGGGCAGGGGTATGTGGGAAATTCATGTAATTTCCTTTTAATTTTGGTATGAACCAAAAACTGCTCTATAAAAGATATAAATTCCCAGGGGGGGTGCAGATATAAAAATTCCATGGTGAGCAGCATGGATTAGGGGAAAGTAAGATAGAGAAAATAAGGGCAGGGGAGGCTGTCAAAATACACTATTGATGGGCAGCATAGGGCACAAAGGAAGGGGGAGGTTCATTGTCAAATTCAAAATAAAAAAATTAAATTTGACTAAATTTAATTACATGTTGAAGTAAGCCATTAAGTAAGTAATTAAGTCAGAAGAAAAGTTACTTTGTTACATTTATGAACTTACCAAATTAACTATAATTGTATGAGAGTGACAAAACATTGAAGTAGTTACTATTACAAAGTATAAGTTAGGGTGAAAATAGTGTCAGTCACTTTCCATACATTGTATCACAATTAAACTGCAGGCAGAATATGTGAAAATACAAAGATAATTCCTAATAGATTCAACTTATAATTCAATTTTGTCCTATAATAATCATTTTTAATAACATTGTTTTATTTGGATATTGTAAAAATACATTTATTTTTCAGCTTGTAATTTGTATAATATTAATATTCTTTGCAAGATTTAGTATATAAGAGGCTCTCTCTGAAAACAAATTCCTTTCAGAATTATGGGCAAGATTCTTAAGCTTTCTAAATGTCCTCACATTATGGGGTATTCATGGGATATTCATAGGGAAGAAAAGACATTCCATTTCAAGGGCTTAACAAAATGCTTTGTTTTTAGTAAACTCTCAATAAATATTAGTTTCCATTAATGTTATTAATATTATTTCAGTTGATATCACAGCAAATACATGGTTTAAATTCTTATTAAAATGAACCAAAAAATGTACTTAAAATATAAAACTGTGATTAACCATGTAGAATTCAAAAACAGGAAATTTTAGCAGAAAAGACCAATTGATATTCACAAAAGGTACCTCACCAGAATCGGAGTATAAAAAAGCAAATACTTGTGTACGCAGAAAATAAGTTTTGATAAACAGAGGCAGTTTGAAAATACATGAAGTATAGTTTAAGAAAACTAGATGTTTCTAATAAGAGAATCAATGAGATCTTTAGTTGAACAAAGTAGAACCTTGACATTGCTCCAATATTTATGTTTCATAACTCCTTCCACAAAACACATATTGTTGATTTTATTCATTTTTATGCAGTGGGAAAATGGCAAAAATCTACAGCATACAGGAAAATTTGTGTTCTCTGATGAGCTTTAAGACATTACAACAGTTAGAAAACCCCTGAGTCACAGTTTACATGGTTTTGTAAAATTAGCAAATAGTGATTTCAAACCTTAAGGGAAATCTATGTCATACTTATTTTCTGTAGCAATCTAGTTATTTTTACCATACACATACAGGAATTTTTTGCAAGGAATACTTTTCTCAACATTCACATTAAAATGATCAATGCAATCGTTTCCTTTAGGTATCTTTTTAATATCTCCCCAAGGCTTGATTCATATAAAAAATAACTTTCAGACACTAATACATGGTCATAGATAATTTACATTTTAAGGTTTTTGAAATTCTATAGAAATATGATAGAAGCAGAGATGACTCTAAGAATGTTCTGGAAATTCTAGATAGAAATTTATGTTTTGCTGGGATCCTAAAAAACTTATTATGGGACTTAAAGTAAAAGGAAATATAATTCTGCCAAATACTGTAAGAATTGCCCTCTAGAAACCTTAGTAATTGTAGATTTTTAACTATGAATTTATATTTGATTCCTCGCATGATTCTCTGAGAATGTTCCTACGCCTGTCTACACACACACACTCACCCACAGAAAGACGTCTAACCTCTCTTGCTTCCTGTTCCCTGTTACTTCACCTCTGTCTTTACGCAGTATCTTTGAAGTTGTGCTTGGAATGCAACTATTTCATATCAAGCTCCTTTAAGATAATACATTTCCATTTACTGTACCCTCTCTGCCTATAGATTTATATATGTATAGTGTTTAACATGTAAACATATGCTTATTCATCATTATCAGATACAGCAAGGTTGCAAGTGACCCTAAAAATTATCTGGGAAATTATCTGATGCAATATTATAATGCCTAAAAAGAACATCAAAAATTCATCATTTAGTTGACATTCTTTGCAGGGGTTGTAATATTGCATCAGATAATTTCTCAGATAGTTTTGAGGGTCACTTGCAGCCTTGCTATATCTGATCATGATGAATAAGTTTATATTTACATGTTAAACATTATACATATGTAAATTTCTTTGCAGAGCTAATAATTCCATACCCATTAGCTTCCATTTTTCAGAGTCTGCTGGGTTTTGCACATTGATTTAACTTCTGAACTATGGAGAAAAAAATCAGTCTCATTCATTTATTGTATTTCTTCAAGTACTTGAAAATAACTGTTCTTGAACTACCCTTCTAATTTATTCTTAAATATTCCTCCAGAATTCAGCTGTAATTATCCTTAACATTAAATAATACATAAAAATTCACTTATATATAATAATATTTATCTAGAACAAATCAAGGAAGTATATGTTCCTTTTTCTTTTCAGATCATCCGGGGAGATATGTAATTCTTTCAGTTTCTTGGTTATAAAGACCTTTCTTATTCATTTATTTGAAACCAATTGTCATCATCATAAATTCAGCATAAAGGGAGCCATATGGTTTTATGAACAAAAATGGCTTAATTGCTTTAAAAGATAGAGTTCAGATAAGGGAAGGGAATAGTATCGAATCTTAAACTGTTTAAAAGATCCTCTGATAAGGGGACATAATTCAGCTTTTTGAAGTTAGATAAATAATAATGAGAAACTGTAGTCAAAACAGCAGGAGAAAAAGAAAAATATCACCTTTGATCTCTGAATTTCTTCTGCTACTTATTAGCACTGTCAGCTGATATTTAGTTTAACCAGCCACATAGATCATCTGACCCTTGACACAGACAAATAGTCATCTGACAACATAGAGGCTTAATTTGGGATTTTTCCCTGAGGTAAAAATGATTGTCGTAGGATCCTAAGGATAATAGAACAAACTTACTTAGCCAGATACTTTTATTTACAAACGTCTCATTCCAGGTCTTATTAAATTTAAGTAGATATTACATTAAGAGCTTGTTATTTCTCCATAAATACAGTACATCTTATAAAGGTTAAATAATATCACATGTATAGGGTGGACATAAATTTCATGTGCAATTTAAAATAGTTTAACATAGTAAATTGTGCACAAACTTTATGGCCACTCTGTATGTATATGTTTAATATATAATCACATGAGGACTACAGATCCTAACTTATATATACTAAATTAAAATAAACGAATTCAAAAGATGTGGAAATTTGTAAATATCTCATTTTAACAAGGCATGTTTAGGAGCTATCATAGGATATTGCTATTTTGAAGAAAAAATTTCATGAATATGTTAAATTACTTTGCACAATAAAAGCAAGAGGAATAAAAAGCAACTTGAGGTTTTAGAACAGAACTGATTCTATTTCTTAGTAACATAGCTTCTAACTGTTGTCAAGAATGAATGAAATATAATCACAGGTTGAAGAGGGAAGAACACAGCAAAATCCTGGATAATAAGCAAAATCCTGGGTGACAAAATTTAAAATTATTCACTTTCAGCCTAATTGTCTGATAACTAAAGACTTTCTGTTTGCATAATCATCTTGACAAAAATAAAAAGGGATTAAATTGATGGTATTTTTAGAAAATCTCCTATACGTATTTTTTCTTAAAAAAAAAAAAGGAATAGAGAAAATTCTTGTGAACCCAGAAGGACAAGAAAGTTGAAGAATAGCTGTTGGCTAGCATGGGTTATATATAATCTACATCTGAGAAGCAGACAATCCCCACAATGGTTTTTTTCTTGAGTTTCAAATGGTTCTTCCTATCAATTCATGAATTGCCTTCAACTTTCTGAGTCTTTCATTTGAAACACCATTTATACAGTGGGGAAATTATGTGATTGGCTATAAGCATCAGGACAATATGTATTAGGAACCACTGGGCCCTACTCCTTGACAATCTTTGTCAGAAGTCATTTTGTTGTGTAAGGTTTACTGATAGGTTTACTAAGTCAAACACGTGTAATTTGTACTGTGATATCTTTAGGTTGGAGAATTTTTTTGATGGTAACGTAGACTGCCCTTTAATAAATTCATCCCATTTATAACCTTATTGAGTGGCAAAAAGTTTGTTTTCCTTATTTTCACTGATGTAATTAGTAATCCCCAAACTAACTACTGTTTTTCTAATAATACATACAATAGTTGAATAATTTAGTACTCTATGGCATGGAATGCCCAAAAAATACAGGCAAGCATCCGTTTGTCATGACACTTATCTCTGAGTGTTCTTTTCTATTGGCTTCATACCTTCTATCAAAACATATTTAAAAGTTTCTTACCAATAATTATTTTATCAACAATAATTATTAAATAGGAGCCTATTAACGTCACCACACAAACTCTGCTTCCAACTCAAAATGTCAAAATTAAGTAAACCTTACCTCTCCCCTATGAACTACTAGTTGTATATTTACCTGAAACTCCTTAAAATTATCTATAAAACCTCCACAATAAAAGTGAGGAGTAATTGGTCCTAACTTAAAGGAGTGCCACCCAGAACGAAGGCCAGTGCAAATCTCCTGTACAATCTCAGGTCCAGTTCAACATATGGACCTTTGTCCCTGCCTTTCCATGTGCTAGGTACACATGTATCACCTAATGCAACCTCAAACTCCCACATTCATCTCATTGATGTTATGGCTAAATATTAAATAATAAATACTTTATCAAAGGCAATATATATATATATATGCAGAATCCTACTTGGCTGCCCTGAGTAGACAGAATGTTATGGCATCATCACAGCTCACGGCAAGCTCAGACTTTTGGGGTCAAGCAATTCTCCTGCTTCAGCTGCCCGAGTAGCTGGACTACAGGAATGTGCCACCATGCCCAATTAGGTTTTCTATTTTAAGTAGAGACTGAGTCTCACTCTTGCTCAGGCTGGTTTGAGCCTGAGCTCAAGCAATCCACCTGTCTCGGCTTCCCAGAGTGCTAGGATTATAGACATGAGCCACCTTGCCCAACCCAAAGCCAACATATTAATATAGTTTTCCTAATGATTTTTTCTTAGAATTTATATTTCCAAACTGGAGCTATCTATTCTATAATATTTGTCCTCCTCATTTAAATTAAATAGCCAGACCTTTGAATTGTAAGCTATCTATAAGTAGTAACTATAAATTTTTTGTTTTACACTTAAGCATCAATTACAGTGAAATTTAATTTGGCAGCTTAATACCTCTAAAATCTTGATTTGGGGTACAAAATTGAGCAAAACCTTGAAATAGCCTTTAAACCTGAAGTTTCACCTGATATGGTTGAAAATGATTCTGTGGCTTTATTGGGTTTTTTTGTTTGTGTGTTTTATTTTTTTTTTAAGGCTTTTAGAGTCTTATTTTTTAAAAAAGAACTTTATAATGTTTCTTGGACATTAAACAATACTCCAACAAAACAACACTTTGATGACTTGAATACAAATGAATCAGAAACATACGGATTGAATTTTCCTTGATGTAAGAGGGAGTTTGAATAGAAAGGAAAAAAGTCATTGGCAAAATTCATTCTGAGCATTGCCAAACCTAAAATGTCTGAAAACATAGGATTTTTTAAAAGACTTTCTAATGAACCTCAAAATACTATCTTTGTTTTTCCATCTCTAAATTATTCTATAAACCCAACTTTGGAAAAGAGAATTAATTTGCTTGGAAGGCTTAAACTATATGAAGCATCAAACAATGAAAAATTATAGTGTACAGGTGGAAAAAAATTCAAGTTCCAAAAACTTGATTAAACTGATATCTGTGTAATAAACTGTGCATATGTCTATAGGAAAAAATCATTCATGCCATTTTATTATAAATGTTAATAAAGATTTAATAATTCAGATAATGTATTTTGACAAGTTAGGGAACTGAAAGTCTTATGATAAATTAAGACAAATCATTTGCTATTAAAAACAAAAATAGTTCTTATTTTTTCATAGAGGCTTATTAACTGCCATGAGAGAGTGCTTGAAAACTTTGAGACCAATTTTACATATTTGGATACAATTTCTTCTCTAGAATCTCTAGATTTTGCCATTAAGAAGCAGCGTGTATTTTTTTTTTTTATTTGTGCTTAAATTTGCTTTATTTTGCTGAAACAAATATATGGAGCTTTGAGAATTATCTATTCAGCACAAAAAAATTAATAGCACATCCTTAAACTCTTTTGACAAATCTACTGCAGTTTATTTGTCAAGTTTCTCAAAAGAGTCATTTCACCAACTGACATATTTTCCACAGAGTCTCTGAGGAATCAAAATATTACTTTGGATTTCAGCAGCTTTTGATTTCTAAAATATATTCAGGCCTCTTTGCTATTTTTTCCCTTACAGGGGCAGGATAAACAAAATTTAATCATACACATCACGGATTTTCCTCTTCTTATGTCTGAGACTATTTAACTACTGTGGTTTTCTCTACAAAATTCTGCTCCTATTTTTCATCAAACTGGTTTACTTATTAATAACCCAAAACTCACAGTTTGAAATGTCTTTTTAGGAGGAACATGTTCAGTGTGGCAGGTGGCCTAAAGAACCTTTTTAATCACAAACTCATTCAGTGATCATTCAAGACATTTCTTATACCCATAACCTGCACTGTGCCAAGCATTCAGGGTACGATGGTGAATAAAAGGTAAACATCCCCTGACTCATAAATTGATATTCTTTCCACTATGTAATCAAGATAGTGTTACTGTGATGGGTTAAAGCAACAAGTCTAGTTCTTCCGTAACTCGTGATCAAGCTACGTGTAGCAGAGCATACTATACAAAATTTAGATTTCATGTTCCTTACATGGTTGTCCCCAGATAACTTTCCTGATAGCATCTGTACACGAAAGTTGTCAAGGCTGGACTAACTTCCCAGAACCATGCCATTTTGCCATTCTATGCATTTACACCCTTCGCTTCCTCCTATAAGAGTAAATTCTGTTCTTCCATCACTCCCCACTCTCCCACAACTCCCACCCCCTTCACCTCTTATCCTTAAACTTCCACTCAGCTGACCCAGCTTAAAAGCCACCTCCATCGTAGTTTTTTTGGCTCAGTCTCAGTTGTCTTTAACCGTGTCTCTTCTGCTTTCCCATGGCATTTTGGCTGTGTGACTATTTTTAGCATTAGAGCGCTTTATTCTTTCTACAGTTAGCTAAAGATATATCAGTCCCCTGGGATAAAAGCTCGTTTAACCTGCCATTTTGCATGCAGAGATACGTGATCATTTTATGCCAGACAAATGAATAAGTGCTTAAGTGTCAACAAATGAATTTGAAAACAGACTTTACTGAATCATGAAATTATTCTTTTATGATTTTCAATTCATTTTTCTGAGAAGTAGACATATTCTGAATCCTTTACTGCAAAAGACAGTCTATTGGGCTCTGAAGCAGTATCACTTTGAGAACAGCAGCAGTGGTAATGAGTGAGGCTGTAATAAACTGAAGCATCCAATTATTCGTACAAGGTGGCCACAAAGTTCATGGGCAATATGAAAAAGTATGCAATTTAAAATTCTATTGAAATTTCTATTTATAGAAAACTGTCACATGTATATTCTCAATTAGTTTGCAGTTGATAAAACTGAGGTACCAGGAAGATCATTTACTTTCACAAGGCCATATGTGCTTTACCTTCCACCTCTGCTTAAAATCTGTTTTAAGTATCGCCTAAATGCAAAAGGCTGGCTTTCTTAGCACATTTAACCACTTTAATATTCTTCATGTTAGACAATGTAACAGACATAAAAGGAACAACAGGTCATGTACCTCAAATCTGACCTTTAAATACTTTGGAAACCTTTGAAACGAGTGAAACATTAATTCATTTCAGGCTCAAAGAAAAAGATAAATAATAGAAACTATTTTATAATATTTATGATAGAATAGTAATTTAAAGTAAAATCAACCATGAAAAAGAGAAATAAATCAGAGAAAGAGCAAGTCAAAATGTAAAGTAGTTCTCAAAGAGAAAGAGATAAATTGAAATCAATGTAGACGTTAAATTGTGTAAATAGTAAGGGGAAGAGAGAACAAACGCAAGCAAAGAATGAAAAGAACAGAAGACAGAAACTGTAGAAAATTCATGTAGGGCAGGAGGCGAGATGGAAATTAAGGGAAACAGACTGATCGTATTTCATAGATGTCTTGATTTGTTTAGTTAGACATTTCAAGCATATCCCCAGGGGTAAGACCGAGAGAAGCACATAGCACTAATTTGGTTTTTCTTGTTTGGGCCACATACTTGGGTTACCCCACAGTGCCGATGTTCCAGTCAAATTTCTGACCATAAATGTACAGTAGTTTAACGTCGTAGGAATGCTTAGAAGATTACATTTATAATTCTTGAACTCTGAGGATCCTTAAGGATAATCTCAAAGCCATAATTGGAAAATAACCTATAATCCCAAATATTTGTTTATAAAAATTCAGCATTATAATTAAAATCTGTAGCAAAGTCTGGATTTGAGGGCAAAGGAAGGAGTGAAACTTTCTTTTTCTATAACACTTTCAGTTAGAACTTTCTTTCTTTCTTTTTTTTTTTTTTTTTTTGTTCATATGGCTATAGATAAAACAAGGCCACCATGAAGTCTTTTCACTTCAAGCCACGAATCTTCAAAGAGGTCCAAGACAGATCTCACGTTTACAGACCCTATGGGTGATTAAGCAAGGTTTATGTGTAATACAGCAAGAATTAATAAAGCAGATAGACTCGAGGTTTAATGTTTCTCCTGCCTGATTCTGCAAAAAAACTAAAAGCAATGGAAGTTAAATAAGGTACATTCTCCTACTAATTGTCTTTTAAAAAATTACCCTCTAGACCTGGCCATGACAAGCATATGGGGATGGACTAAGAACACATGTAAGATCCACGTGGTATATTTCTAAATTAAATAAAATAATTTAAATAAATAATAAAAGTTAATAAAATAATATGCCATGTGGTATATTATTTTATTAACTTTTATTATTATTAACTTATATTATTTTATTAACTTTTATTTAAAAGTTACTAATCAAGCTAACCCACTATTTAAATAAAAGTTACTAATCAAGCTAACCCATTATTAAATTATGTTTTATCCTCCTATTAAGATAAATATAATTTTAAATGACCTGAAAGTCCATATTGAATTTCAGATGTTTGGATTTTGAGTGATCTAAGGTCAACAAAGCTCAGAATAAACTGGCCTTGGCTTCCTTGGCCCTCTGACCAAATGTGCCAATGTCCCTCTCTCCACAGTCTTTGCAAATTCCATTTGTCTGAGATTCCTGCCCACAACTTTTTCCCCCTAATCTCATCTTTTTTGTCTTTCAGGTTGTAACTGAAATTCACTCACTATTCAATATTCATAATCAATTAGATACTTCTGGTTATACAGGGACACGCATTCACCAACATCACTGTGTGATCACTACCTTGGGCCTCATTCAACTGCAAATATCGTAAAGTAATCTGTATTTGCTCACCATTGTATATCCAGAGTCTAGCCAAGTGCATGGCACATGGGTGCTCAATGGGAATACGTGTGAGCATAAGGATTATATCTGGAGCTTCTTAAAAATAAAAGTTTCCAGTTCGGCACTTGTAAAACAGTGGTTATGGCGCTAGCTACATACATCTATGCTGGTGAGTTCAAATCCAGCCTGGACCAGCTAAACAACAATGTCAACTGCAACCAAAAAAGAGCCGGGTGTTGTGGCAGGTGCCTGTTGTCCTAGATACTTGGGAGGCTGAAGCAAGAGAATTGCTTAAGCCAAGGAGTTGGAGGTTGCTGTGAGCTGTGATGCCACAGTACTTTACCGAGGGCATCATAGTGAGACTCTGTCTGTAAATAAATAAATAAATACATAGATAAATAAATACATAAATAAAATAAAAATTTCCCACAGACCAATCCCACGGGTGATTCTGGAAGAGTTGTCTTTGATCAAATACTGTGATATGTTCAGGTCTGACTTCGTATTATTTTCTGCAGTTTTTTTGGTGACTGTTGTTCCATCTCCATCCTTCTTTGTTTCCCTAGCCTTTCTTTAGTTGAGTTTTGTGATATAATTTGCATATAGTGATATTCACTCTTCAATGTAGTTCTATACATTTTTACAATGTATAAAGAGAGCTGTTTAACAACTACCACAGTTAAGACATAGCTCCATAGCACTTTGTGTATAGCTTTATTTTTATATTATTCTATATAGTAGAGCTACTTATTCACATATGGGACTTCAACACTAGACTAATAGTTCTTTGAGAGCAGAAGCTGTACATATTTCTTTACTCTCCACTCCAGAGCCGACAATAATCATGTTAGATAAATATGTTCTAAATCGGCGTGGTAATTGATATGGTATCACACAATCCTGTGGAATGTGCTACCTTGTATATCACAAGTATAGAACACATATTGGGTAATTCACACAAAATGCAATAACTCTCAATGTGTCAAAATAATCCCCACAAAAATATATGAAATTCAGTACTTACCATCCCCTGTCTCTGCACACAGCTGTAAGCCCAGATTGTTCTGTGGATTAATCACCCAGTGATTGCTCGTCACAGTGATATCAAAGACAAGCCAACCAACATCTAAAGCTTGTGCCTTCCTGGTGTCTAACAGGAACAGATCTGCATCTCTAAGGAGAAAAGGAACAAACAAAAAAGTCAAAGATTTGAATGAAGATCATCATTTCCTATACTTAAGTGAAAACATTTCAAAAGCACTCTTTAAAATAACAGGAGTTAATTAAAGAACGAGGGGAACAGTGACCCAAGTGAGGACTAATAAGATGCAGAGCCCTTTATTGCTCAGCTCCTTATCCCAACCTGGTGCACATTAGTAACATCTTGCTGAAAATATTTCCATTTTCCTGCTTCTCATAGGCCCTTAAGAACTGACTTAGTGTTCTTCATTGGGTCCCTGGCCATCAACGTTGCCCAAAATCTCCATCTGTAAGCAGAACCCAAAACAAAAGATTAAGCTAAATGGAGACAGAAATGAAAGGAGCTGCTTGGGTTTGGATGAATGCAGATTCTGAAAAGCATGGAGCACAGGCAGGATATGATTCAAGCATCTGTTTTAGGGATAGTTTTCTAACATTTTTCATTTTTTATTATATAAAGATTGTATGGATTATCAAAGCCCAGAGAGGGTCAGCAAGTTCACAATTGGATTAGGGATAAATCATATAAACTGAGTGGCACAATCTAGAATGATTTGATTTACATCTTCTACAAGTCCCCTGGGTGCAGTAATGGGTATAAATATAAACTTTTAGTTCAAGAGTAATACTCACAGTGCTACTGTTAGTAATTTTTATGAATATATTTTATGAACCTTAAATGTAGCATAAAATTTACAAATATGTGACTATTTTTCAACTATCATGAGTTATTTTATTTATTATTCCCTTACTACATGAAGTCTCTGAGCTAAGTGTTACCTATCTCCGACTTAGTTTTCTTTTCAGATTAATATGAAGGTATAAATGATCAAGTAATGTTGTTTACACTTGTTTGGTAAAGTTCAAGTTGTATTTGAGCTGGTCAACAGAGACTGTATACCCTTACATTGTGCCCATCAGATGAGAGCTAACCAATCTTCCCTCCTCTCCTCTCTCTTCTTCCTCTCCCTTTCCCCTACCCTGAATTTAATTGTGTTTTTCTCTCTTGTGGGTGGATAGTTGTTTATATATCTCTGACTTTGAACAACTTTCATATTGATAAAATTGAGGCATAGAGGTTAATTGTAAAATATTGGACCTTCTTCAAGTAAAGTAGAAAAACACTATTACGCATTTTTGCGACTTGATAGACTGAATCTATTTAAGAGTATATTGCTTATAAAAGCAAGATTTGCCTGTGTTTGGTTCATTTCACTTAACATAATGTTTTCCAGTTCCACCCATGTTGTTGCAAATGGCAGGATTTTATTCTTTCTCTAGCTACATAATATGTCATTGGATATAGGTACAACAGTTTATCCATTAATGAACACTTAGGTTGATTCCAAATCTAGGCTACTGTGAACAGTGCTTCAATAAACATGGGAGTGCAGGTATCATTATGACACACTGAATTCCCCTCATTTGGCCATATATCCAGAAGCAGCTGAGCTCGGTAATACCACAGTTCTATGCTTAGTTTTTGAGAAAACTCCGCACTACTCTCCATCATGGTTGCCCTAATTTACATTCACACCAACAGTGTACAGGGTTCCCCTTTCTCCACATCCTCACCAGGATTTGTTATTGTCTTTTTAATGAAAGCCATTTTTACCAGGGTGAGATGATAGCTTGTTACGGTTTTGATTGGCATATCCTTAATGACTAATGATACACCTGTTGATCATTTATGTGACTTCTTTTGATAAATGCCTATTCAGATCATTTGCCCATTTTTTAATCTGATTATTTGACTTTTTTCCTATTGGATTGTTGGAGCTTCTTATATCTTCTAGCTATTAATCCTCTGTCAGACAGGTGGTCTACAAATATTTTCTCCCATTCTATGTGTTGTCTCTTTGCTTTATTGACTATTTCTTTTGTGGTGAAGAAGCTTTTTAGCTTAATGTGGTCCCATGTGTCTAATTTTCACTGGTTGCATGTGCTTTGGGGAGTATTACTCAAGAAGTCCTTGTCCAGAACAATGTCCTGAGGCATTCCCCAATGTTTGCTTTTAGTAATTCCAGGGGTCTGGTCTTAGGTCTAAGTCTTTCATCCACTTTAATTTTATTTTTGCATATAGTGAGAGATAAGAGTCTAGTTTCTTTTTTTGTATATGGATATTCAGGTTTCCTAGCACCTCTTACTAAAAAAGATTGTCCTTATCCCACTGTATGTTCTTGGCATCTCATCAAAGATAAGTTCACCAAAGATGGGCTGGGCAGGTTTATTTCTGGGCTTTCTGTTCAGTTTTCTATGTGTCTATTTTTATTCCAGTACCATGCTATTTTCATTTCTATATATTAATAGTATGATTTGAAGTCAAGTAATGTGAGTCCTTCAGTTTATTCTTTTTGCTCAGGATGGCTTTTATTATTCTGGGTCTTGTGTGGTTACATATAAATTTTAGAATTATTTTTTATATTACTATGAAGAATGTCATTGGTATTTTGATGGGGATTGCATTGAATCTGTAGATGGGTCTGGACATTTTAATAATATTGATTCATACAAAGCATTAGCATGGAATATCTTTCCATTTTTTGTGTGTCCTGTCACATTGCTTTCATTGGGGTTTTAGTTTTCATTACAGAGACTGTTCATTTCTTAGTTAAGTTTATTCTTAGGTATTTTATTTTATTTGTGTCTATTGTAAATGCAATCGTTTTCTTGGTTCTTTATCAAATTGTTTAATGTTGGATATAGAAATTCTACTTATCATTGTATAGTGATTTTGTACCCTGCAATTTTACTAAATTTGTTTGTCAGTCCTAATAGTTTGTGTGTGTGTGAATGTATGTAGTCTTTTGAACTCTCCAGATATAAGATCATATCATGTTAAAGGACAATTTGACCAATTCCTTTACAATTTGGATGCCCTATGTTTCTTTTTCTTGATTGATAACAATCTTGATTGATTGTTCCAGCTGGAATTTCCAGTTCTATGTTGAATAATAGGGGTGAAAGTGGGCATACTCATCTTGTTCCAGATCTTAAGAGGAGAGGCTTTCAGATTCCTTCCTTTCATTATCATATTCACTGTGGGTCATCATATCTGGCTGTTAGAGTTGAGGACAGTTCCTTTGTAAGCAGATTTTTTAGAGTTTCTGTCTAAAAGGATGTCAAATTTATTGAATGATTTTCAGCATTCATTAAAACAATCATAGGATTTTTGTCAGTCATTCTGTTGAAAGGATGCATGGTAGGGGTTAATTTGAGTATATTGAACTATCCTTGCATTCCTGGGATGAATCCCACTTCATCATGTTCAATAATCATTTTAATGTATTGTTAAATCTGGTTTGCTATTTTTTTTTGTTGTTGTTGAGGATTTTTGCTCTTGTGTTCATCAGAAAGATTGGTGTATAGTTTTCTTTTTTGTTGTGTCTTTGTCTGGTTTTGTTCTTAGAGTGACACATGCCATCTGGATTGAGTTCAAAAGTATTCCTTGATCCTTTATATTTTTGAAACAGTTAAACTAGGATTGGTAATAGTTTTTACTAAAATGTTTGATAGAATTCAATAGTGAATTCTATCAGTCAGGTCCTGGACTTTCCCTTGATGGTAGACTTTTGATTACTGTTTCCATCTCATTATTGGTATATTTGGGCTTTTTATTTCTTCTTCGATCAATCTTGGTAGATTACATGTATCTAGAAATTTATAAATATCCTTTTTGTTTTCCAATTTATTGACACAGAGTTGCTCATGAAGTCTCATTATCCTTTGGATTTCCCTATTATCGGTTGTGATATTTCCTTTTTCATCTCTGATTTTAGTTACTTGAATCTTATCTCTTTTTTTTCTTAGTCTGGCTAAGGGTGCATCAATTTTTATTTTTTATGAAACCAACTTTTTGTGGTTGATCTTTTGTATATTTTTTAAGAATTCATTTATTTCTGCTCTGATCTTTATTATGTCTTTTCTTCTATTAATTTTGGGTTTGGTTTGCTCTTGTTTTTTTAATTCTTTGAGGGACCTCATTGGATTGTTTATTTGAAAATTTTCTACTTTTTTGATGTATAGCACTTAATTTTTTTTTTTTTTTTTTTTTGAGACAGAGTCTCACTATGTCGCCCCTGGTAGAGTGCCGCTATACTATCACAGCTCATAGCAACCTCAAACTCTTGGGCTTAAGTGATTCCCTTGCCTTAGCCTCCCAAGTAGCTGAGACTACAGGCACCCACCACAATTTTTTGTTATAGTTGTCATTGTTGTTTAGCAGGCCCAGCCAGGTTCGAACCTGCCGGCCTGGGTGTATGTGGCTGGTGCTGTAACCACTGTACTACAGGCACTGAGCCAGCACTTAATTGGTATAAACTTTCCTCTTATAACTGCTTTTGCTGTACACCATAGATTTTTATTCATTGTGTTTTTCTTGTTATTTGTTTTGAGAACATTTTAAATTTCTTTCTTAATCATTTCATTGACATCCCTATTCATTCAAGAATATGTTGTTTTATTTCCACATATTCGCATACTTTCCTGTGTTCCTCTTGATATTGATTTTTAGTTTTATTTCATTGTGGTCAGAGTAAATACTTGGTATGGTTTCAATTTTTTTCTGAGTATTTTGAGACTTTTTTTGTGAGCTAACATCTGTTCTAACCTTGAGAATGATTCATGAGTTAGGAGAAGAACATGAATTTTGCAGCTGTTGGATGAAATGTCCTATAAATATCTATTAGGTCCAATTGGTCTGTAGGTGCAGTGTAAGTCCAATGTTTCCTTGTTGATTTTCTGTCTGGATGATCTGTCTGATGCTAAAAGTGGAGTGTTGAGCTTTCCAATACTTACTGTACTGGAGTTTCTCTCCCTCTTTAGCTCTGATAATATTTGCTTTATATATCTGAGTATTTCAATCTCTTAAATTTCTCTAATTGGCTTCTGATTTCCTTGTCTATATTGTCTTGAATTTAACTGAGCTTCTTCAGGACAGCTATTTTGAGTTCTTTGTGTGAGAGGCCACATATCTCCATTGCTCCAGGATTGGTCATTGGGTGAGATCATATTCCCTTGGGTGTTCTTGTTGCTTTTCAGTGTTCATCAATGTCTGAGCATTGGAAAGTTGTGCATTTACTCTTTGGGGATTAAACTCTAATTAATTTAGATTTACTGGAATTCTAGTCATTTGTATGAAGATTGTTTTAAAATTCTGAAAGCATTTCAGCAGATTTAACATCTGCTGTGAAGAGCTTTTAGTCTGGCAATGAGACCATTATAAAATATTTAAAGGTGTTATAAATAAATTCACGTAGTTAGGTATTTATTCTAATTTTCTCAGTCTTATCTTTTCCAGATACTCAAAGGGAATTGAATGTTGTGATTTAAGTCTTTGGTCATTGAGGTGCATCAGCCCTGGGGTGCCCCAGGACAAGTATACTTTGACTCTTATAGACTCATGGTGGTACTACCTTGTTGAACTTGGGAAAGACACTGGAGAATTCCCTGAATTACCAAGCAAAGTCTCTCGCTCTCTTCCCTCACTCTCTGTGTGTTAAAGCAATGATTTAGGCTCTCCCATGTGGCCACCAGCACCAGGTTACACCTGAAACCAGCTCAATCTCACCCAAAATCTTTACTGACTGCTTCCTGGCTACCTCCAATGTTTATTCAATACCCAAAGACTCTTTAGTTAGCAAGTGGTGTATCCTGCCAAGTCAGAGTCCTTCCCTTCAGAGGAGCATGTTTCCTTCTGGCCCAGTATAGGTCCAGAAATGTTGTCCAGAAACTAAGGCCTGGTCTCAGGGGATCCAGGAGACTGCTTGGTACTTTATTTTACAGTGGCTGAGGAAGTACCCAAGTTGCAAAATAGAGTACTCTGAATTCTTCCCTTTCCTTTCCCCAAGTGGAAGAAGACCCTCACAGGGCTGCACTGCCTGGAGTTGGGGGAGGAGTGACATAGGCATTGGCTTGGCAGTTGTGACTAATGTCTCACTGGGTCACATGCATCCCAAATCCACTGGGTCCAAGCCAGCACAGCTGTTGGAATTACCCAAAGACTACAGCTTTTGTGATCTGACTTGCTTACAAATTCAGTCTAGGCCCCAGACTGCCAGTAGTGGCACTAGTCAGAATTCAAATTTGGGGACTGAGGATTTCCTTCTGGATGGGCAAGTCTAAAAAAGCTCCCTCTGTGGGCTCTGGTAGAATTCTACCTTGTGCTGTGTTCCTCTGTGCAAGAGAAGCCCTGAGTTTCCATGAAAAGTCCCACCTTCACTTTACTCTCCCTCCCCTGCACACACAGATTCTCTCTCCACCCCAGGTATTGGTGCAGCACTGCAAGGGGATGGTGGAGGTGGCAAGGGAAACATAGGATTGTCTTTTCTGCCTTCTTCAATGCCTCTTTCCTTGATATAATGTTAAAACAAGGTATTATGAACACTCACCTGATTTTAGCTTCTTCTGAAGGCTCTTGCTTGCATAGATTATTATTGAATTTTTTGTTGATGTGGAGGAACAATCACTACAGATTTCTATTTGGCCATATTGCTTTGCCCTGCTAAATGTCTCCCTTTTTTGGAGGATACCCATCATACAGGATTAGGATACATTCTACTGATCTCATTTCAACTAATTTACCTCTGCAAAGATCCTTTCTCCAAATAAGGTACCATTCCAAGTTACTGGAGGTTATAACTTCAACATGTTAATTTGGGAGGAGTGGAGCACAGTTCAACCCATAACACTTTAAAAGTGTCAAAGATAATCCTGGACATGATTATTCTGTCTTAATGGACATAATAGATTTGCCAACACTGCAATGTTTTCAAAACCAAATATGTGAAAGTAAATTTACATTGATGGAAATTTATAATTAGCAAAAATTGCTTTATTCTTTTCTAGTTACAATTTTACCATTCATCTTGAATATGATATAGATCAGTGTAATAATTCCCTTTATAGCTAATGAAGTCATGATGAAGTTGTTATAGTCATTTTAATGTGACTATAAGTAATATGTACATACATTTATATTCATACAAATACATTGTGCAGATCTGACCATAATCATAACCAGGGTTTTAAATATGTCTAGTCACATATAATTTTTGTTAGGTTTGTATAAATACTTATTTGTCTTTTTGTTTTATTTTATTTTTTTATTTCTTTGAGACAGAGTCTGACTCCGTCATCCTGGGAAGAGTGCCCTGGCATCAAAGCTCACATCAACCTAAAACTCTTGGGCTTAAGCCATCCTCTAGCTTCAGCCTCCCAAGTAGCTGGGACTATAGGCACCCACAAAATCTAGCTAGTTTTTCTATTTTTAGTAAAGACTGAGTTTTGCTCTTGCATAGGCTAGTCTTGAACTCCTGACCTCAAGTGATCCACCTGCCTCGTCCTCCCAGAGTGCTAGGATTATAGGTGCAAGCCACCATTCCTGGCTTATATACTTATTAGTAAGAATTTTTATTTTATTAGAACAGGAAAAGAGTTTTGCATATACATCTTTAGAGTCTTTAAAATACTGAAATGGAGGAGGGAATAAGATGGAGGCTGAGTAACAGCTTCTTTGCAACCAGACACGCTGAGATAGGGCAGAGAAGACTCCAGGCACCTCTGGCTTGTGGCCTCTGCCCAGAAACATCCCATTGGGTATGCAGGGAGACAGCAAGAGACTCTGGACTCCAGGAGGAGGACAAAAGCACTGGAGAAGTGGCAAGTGGTTGTGTTAGGTCTGAGGCCATGGTGGCTGCCAGCTGTAATTATAACAACAGTGATATTGCAGACAGGGAAGGCCTTCCATGTGGGTTTTTTTGTTGTTTGGCCTTGGGCACTCGGTTGAATTACCTTGGGAGAACTTGGTCATTATTGGTATTATCTAGGGCCCCAGACTGAGCTGCTGGGCCTGAAGGCAGCTACCATCATTGTTCAGCTGTGGGCCTCTCACAGCCATTGTGGGAGAGCTGCCCTGCAGGCTCTGCCTTCAGGGTCTCAGAATGAGGCCTGGGCTGGGAGACCTTTGGCCAGTGATCTAGTGACTGTGCACAGCACCAAAGGCCAGAACTGAGACAGAAGGGAAGAGTGGAACTTTAAGTGTTCAGCAGTAGGAGAGCTACCTTGCAGCCTCAGCCCTCAGGGTCATAGAGTGAGGCCGGTTTGGGCACACTTGATAAGCAGGCAGCCACTTCAAGAGAGCTCCCAGAAACACATGCTTTCCTGGGAAAGCTACTGCTTAGCCATGTTTAACTGTTTAAAGTGTCCTTTAAGCAGTCTGAGAGAGATTCAAGCTCCCAACCCTGTGTTGTTTGAGGGCAAAGAAGTCAGCAGAGGCCTCTAGTCTCCATCTCATACAGCTGTAACAGTGTTGTGATTAGCATCTCATACCCCAGAAGATTATTTGTTGCCCACACAATATTCAGCAAGATGTATATAGTGCTTTGTTTTTGTTTCTTTTTTCTTTTTTTATTTCAAAAATTTCCCCCTAGATTTTTCTTTCTTTTTGCTTCTTTCTTCATTTTTCTAGTGTAAATATAGTTTTCCATTTTTGCTTTCTTTAATAATAGGAACTTCATTTTTACTAGTGTTTGTGCCCTTGTTATTTGGTTTTTCCCCAATTTTATCCTGTATAGTTTTCTGTTTGTTTGTTTGTTTGTTTTGGTTTGACTTATAGTATTTTTGTTTTTCCTCTCTATTTGTTGAAGGTGGGATACCATTTCTGCTAAGGCTGGCAAAGAGCTGACCTCAAGGTAACTGTCCAATCCAGAACCCCCAGAGGTTGGGAATTTTTAAGGTGTGGGTCAATGTACCCTATTGTACACCTTTATTACTCCAGTCTCCCTCTTTCTGTTCTTCTCTTCCTTTTGTCAATATTCTCTTTTACTCACTCCCTCTCTTTTCACTGTCTTCCCCCCCCTTCTTATTCTTCAATTTTCTCATCATTTTGGTCCTGTACCAAAAGGACTCATCAAAGCCTCACGTCAGAGGCACAGTAACTGAAAAAGCAAGACGAAGTGAAAGGAAAATTAGGGCAAGGAAAAAGATAAAAGAAAATACTCATGAGGAAGAAACAGCAAAAAAATCCCGACAACATGAAACACCAGTCCAGAGCAACCCTTCCAAGGGACTATGAGATAGCTACTACAGAGGATTCCACCTACAAAGAAATGTTAGAAATGGAAGAAGGGGAATTTATAATACAGATGATGAAAACAATGAAGGAAATTGCTGAGTAAGTGGAAAATAACCAAAAGGAAATCCAAAAACAGAATCAAATAAGAGATGAACAATATAGAAAGGATATGGCAAAGCTAAAGAAATTGAGGCAGTCAATTAAGGAACTTAAAGGTGCAGTAGAAAGTATCAATAATAGATTAGACCATGAAGAAAAAAGAATCTCAGAGGTAGAGGGACAAAGCTCTTGAGATAACTCAGACAATTAAAGAGGCAGAAAAAAAGAAAAAGTAGAATGTTCACTGACAGACTTGTGGGACTTCATGAAGCATTCAAACATACAAGTTATAGGTATCCCAGAAGGGGAAGAATGCCCCCAGAGAAATGGAAGCCATACTAGAAAACATTATAAATGAAAAATTCTCAAATAACACCAAAGATTATGACACACTTCTTTCAAAGGGATATCAGACCCCAGGTTGCCTTAACTCAAACAGAGCTTCTCTAAGACACATTGTGATGAACCTATCCAAAATCAAGACAAAAGAAAAGATTTTATAAGCTGCTAGGAGTAAGCACCAATTGACCTACAGCGGCAAATCTATCAGGGTGACTGCATACTTCTCTAATGAAACTTTTCAAGCCAGAAGACAAAGGTGATCTACCTTTAATATACTTAAAAAGAACAATTTTCAGTCCAGAATTCTACATTCTGCTAAGCTAAGCTTTAAAATTGACAGAGAAATCAAATCTTTTACTGACATACAAACATTGAAAAAAATTGCCACAAGAAGACAAGCTCTACAGGAAATACTTCAACATGTTTTACATACTGACCATCACAATGGACCAGCACCAAAGTAAGCACTCAGAAATTAAAGGACAGAACCCAGCTTCCACAATGATGCAGAAGATAAGACTAAGCATTGGACTGTCCCAAAGTGAGATAAAAAGAATGCAACCACACTTATCAATTGTCTTAATAAATGATAAAGGCTTGAATTTCCCACTGAAGAGGCATAGATTGGTTGTTTAGATTAAAAAGACACAAGCCATCCATTTTCTGTCTGCAGGAAACACACCTAGCTTCAAAAGACAAATTAAAACTTAGAGTTAAGGGTTGGAAGACAATTTTCCAAGCAACTGGAATTCAGAAGAAAAGAGGGGTTGCAATCTTATTTTCAGATACAAGTGGATTTAAAGCAGCTAAAGTAAAAAAAAACAAACAAACAACAACAACAAAAAAAAAAAAAACAAAGATACTCACTTCATATTGGTCAAGGGAAAAATACAACAAGAAGACAATTCAATTCTAAACATTTATGCACTCAACTTATATGCTCCCAGATTCTTGAAACAGACCTTAGTCTGAGCAATTTGATATCCTACAAAATCATAATGATAGGGGACTTTAACACTCTTCTTACAGAGCTGGACAGATCCTCTCAACAGAAATTAAACAAAGATATAAGGGACTTAAATGAGACCCTAGAACTGTGTTTGATAGACATCTATAGAATACTCCATACATTCATCTCATCGGCCCATGGAACATTTTCCAAAATTGATCATATTCCAGGACACAAAACAAACCTCAACATAATCAAAAGAATTGAAATTTTACCTTGTATCTTCTCAGACCACAAGGCATTAAAGTTGGAACTCAAATCCAACAAAAATGTTCAACTCCACACAAAGGCATGGATATTAAACAACCTTAAGCTGAATAACAGTTGGGTGCAGGAAGAAATGAAAGAGAAAATCATAACTTCCTTGCCACAACAACAATGAAGACACAAGCTACCAAAACTTGTAGGATATAGCAAAAACAATCTTGAAAGGAAAATTTATCGCTTTAGATGCCTACATCAAAAAACAGAAAGAGAGTGCATCAAGAAACTCAGAAACCATCTTATTGCATTAGAGAAAGAAGAACAGTCTAAGACTAAATTCAGGAGAAGAAAAGAAATACCCAAAATTAAATCAAAGATTCATGAAATTGAAAATAAAAGAATCATTCAGAAAATTAATAAAACAAGGAATTGGTTCTTTGAAGAAATAAATAAAATAGGTAACCTTTAGCCAGACTAACTAGAAATAGAAAAGTAAAACCTCTAGTTACCTCAATCAGAAATGATAAAGGGGAAATAACAACTGATGCCACAGAGATACAAGAGATTATCTCTGAATACTAACAGAAACACTATGCCCAGAAATTTAACAATGTGAAGGAAAGGATCAACATTTGGAATCACACCCTCTCCCCCTCTCTCAGGACTTAGCCTGGAAGAAATAGACCTCCTGAACAGACCAATTTCAAGCACTGAGATCAAAGAAATGATAAAACATCTCCCAACAAAAAAAATTCCCTGGTCCTGATGGCTTCACACTAAAATTTTATCAAACCTTCAAAGAAGTGCTTATCCCTCCTACAGAAATTTTTTCAAAAAATTTAGAAGGAAGAAATCTTCCCCAACATGTTTTATGAAGCAAACATTACCCTGATACCAAAACCAGGAACAGACCCAACTAAAAAGGAGAATTTCAGACCAATTTCTCTAATGAATATAGATGCAAAAATTCTCAGCAAAATCCTAGCCAACAGATTACAGCTTATCATCAAAAACCATACATCTTGATCAAGTAGGTTTCATCCCAGGGATGCAAGACTGGTTTAACATATGCAAATCCATAAACGTTTTCACCATATCAACAGAAACAAAAAACAAAGACCATATGATCCTCTCAATAGATAAAGAAAAAGCATTTGATAAAATCCAGCATCCTTTCTAATTAGAACACTGAGGAGTATAGGCATAGGCGGCACATTTCTTAAACTGATCGAAGCCATCTATGACAAAACCACAGCTAATATTTTACTCAATGAAGTAAAACTGAAAGCTTTTCCAGTTAGAACTGGAACCAGACAAGGTCGTCCTATATTGCCACTACTATTCAACAAAATGCTAGAAGTTCTAGCCAATACAATTAGGCAAGAGAAGGAAATAAAGGGCATCCAACTGGGGGCAGAGGAGGTCAAACTCTCCCTCTTTGCTGACGATATGATCTTATACTTAGAGAACCCCAAAGAAACTCAACCACAAGACTCCTAGAAGTCATAAAAAAAAAAGAATAAAGTAATGTCTCAGGATATAAAACTAATGTCCACAAGTCAATAGCCCTTGTATATGCCAATAATAGCCAAGATGAGAGTCTAATTAATAACACAACTCCCTTCACCATAGCTTCAAATAAAATGAAATACCTAGGAATATACCTAACAAAAGAGGTGAAGGAATGCTATAATGAAAATTACAAAACCCTAAGAAAAGAAATAGCAAAAGATATTAACCAATGGAGGAACGTACCATGCTCATGGCTGGGAAGAATGAACATTGTTAAAATGTCTATACTGCCCAAAGCAATCTACCGATTCAATGCCATCCCTATTAAAACACCAACATTGTACTTTCAAGACTTGGAAAAAATAATTGTTCACTTTCTATGGAACCTGAAAAAAACCTGTATAGCTAAGGCACTTCTTAGTAATAAAAACAAAGCTGAGGCATCAGCCTTTCAGACTTTAGGCTGTACTACAAGGCCATGGTCAAAACAGCATGGTACTGGCACAAAAATAGAAACATAAACATTTGGAATCGAACAGAAAACCAGGAAATGAAACTAACATCTTATAGCCACCTAATTTTTGATAAACCAAACAAGAACATACACTGAGGAAAAGAATCCCTATTCAATAAATGGTGTTGGGAGAACTGGATATCCACATGTAGAAGACTGAAACTGTACCTGTACCTTTCTCCACTCACAAAAATTGATTCAAGATGGATAAAGGACTTAAATTTAAGGCATGAAATAATAAAAATCCTCAAAGAAAACATAGGAAAAACACTGGAAGATACTGGCCTGGGGAAAGACTTCATGAAGAAGACTGCCATGGCAATTGCAACAAAAATAAACAAATGGGACTTCATTAAATGGAAAAGCTTCTCTACAGCCAAGGAGACAACAACCAAAGCAAATAGACAACCGACACAATGGGAAAGGATTTTTGCATATTTTGAATCAGAAAAAAGCTTGATAACTAGGATCTATAGAGAACTCAAATTAATCCACATGAAAAAAGCCAACAATCCCATTTATCAATGGGCAAGAGATATGAACAGAACCTCATCTAAAGAAGACAGATGAATGACTAACAAGCATATGAAATAATGCTCATCGTCCCTAATTCTTAGAGAAATGCAAATCAAAACCACCCTGAGATATCATCTAAACCCAGTGAGAATGGCCCACATCACAAAATCTCAAAACTGCAGTTGCTGGTGTGAATGTGGAGAGAAGACAACATTTTTATGCTGCTGGTGTGACTGCAAACTAATACAATGTTTTTGGAAGGAAGTATGGAGAACCCTCAAAGAACTCAAGCTAGACTTCCCATTTGATCCTGCAATCCCATTACTGGGCATCTACCCAGAAGGAAAAATTCTTTTTACCATAAAGACACTTGCACTAGACTGTTTATCACAACTCAATTTATAATTGCCAAAATGTGGAAACAGCCTAAATGCCCTCCAACCCAGGAATGGATTAGCAAGTTGTGGTATAATGTATATCATGAAATACTATCCAGCCATTAAAAAATATGGAGACTTTACATCCTTTGTATTAACCTGGATGGAAGTGGAACACATTATTCTTAGTAAAGCATCACAAGTATGGAGAATAAAGAATCCTACATACTCAGTTGTTATATGAGGACAGTTGATGACCTAGTACATGGTGGTGGGTGGAGAAAGGGGAGAGCAGAGAAAGGGAAGGAGTGAGGGTGGTGGAGGTCTAGACACAATTATAAGAGGGACTTAACCTAACAAATGCAGTCAATGTAACCTGGTTCTTTGTACCCTCATTGAATCCCCAACAATTAAAAAAAATACTGGAACGATAAATACTTCCCTAAATATTAATCAGAAGAAATAGCGGATGACCTTTTGAAGACTCAGTTGTTCCATCAGTCATATACTAATATCTTACTATTATCCTTCAGAAATCTTTGTATGATCTGAATCAGTAACCAATAACCAAAAGCCAGGATGGCTTTTTCTCTCATGGCCATATGTCACATGATCTGAAAATCAAAGGGCAGAGATAGAAGGGCTCTTCTCACTCACCCTACATGATCCAGCTAGAAACATTTTTGCTTCTGCGCACCAAGACATCAGGCTTTGTTGCTTCAGAGTTCTTAGTTTGTGATGTGCATTGACAGCACAAGGGGCCATAGCATTGGCTCTGTTGAATTTAATTTGGAAGTTTCAGTAGCCACCTGGCCACACTAAGCTTCTCATATCAGTAAATCACAAACCAATCAAGAGCATTACACTACGTGGATGAATGATTTTAGAAATCCAGCGAAACTAGACTGCAGCTACGACCCTCTGAATAATAGGATGTTTTCCTGGAATACAAAATATTTCCAGGAACACCTCTCAGTACTCTCTTGACATAATGTATGTATGACCAAAGACAATGGAAAACCACAGCTCACTGCAGGTGTTACTGCTAATAGTTCAGATACTTCAAGAATGAATGTTTGGTTTACCTCACCAGGTAGGGAAAACAATGAACCCTTTCTGTTAAAACAGAGAGAATATGGATTGGACAGAGGAAGAAGGAAATTATAAATATCACCTATGACCTTGTAACCAGTTGCAGAAATAAAGATATTCATATTATTCTTTATTTTGATGTTAACATATCTGTGTCCATATTAGCCAATTCTCCCTTTTTTCCAGGCCTCTCTTGATCCACCTCTTACCTGGAATAAGTAGTTTGGATAGGAGCTAATGTCACATTTCAATTTGGAAGTCACAGCACATGCAAGGGGCAGTATGGCTCAGCAATAACCTCCAAAGATAGATTATAAGGAACAAAAAAATATTTTTGGAAATTATGAATCATTATAAAAGAAATGTCTTCTTGCCAGATTGTCAAGAATGGACTGATGTGGTTTTCTACTTTGTCCTGTCAAGTAAATGAGAACTACAAATCCCAGAATTCCCTTCCCTGTTTGTTTCTGTCTCAAGGTTAACCATGAGAGAAATTTGCACAGCAGCTGGAGAGTAGAAGGGAAGCAGCAGCCAGGTTTATGACTGGAAGGTTGGTAAAGTACCAGGCTCTCCTGCCGCTCGCACACGTTGCTCGCACACGTTGTCGCCAATCTGCTGGCTCACCTTGTTGCTGGGAACAGCTGCACCTGCTGGCTCACCTTCTTGCTGGGAACAGCTGCACCTACTACTCTTTCAGCTCCCGCTAGATTGTTAACTCCAGGAGCTTCTTGAAATATTGGCCTACAATTCCTCCTGCAAGATCATCTCCTTCAGTTTCTCTACGTCCTGAGCAAAATCTTTGGGGGACTTATGGTGAAGCCTACAAACTTTCCCTGCTGGCCACCCACATCACCTTAGTAGTTCCAAGACATGAGAAAAGATATGGGTCCTAATTTGTCCCCAGGGTTCCAGCTTATCCTGAAAGATCCTAGTTCTTCCTGTTTTCTCCAACACTATACCATTCTTCTTCCCAGCTGTTTATGCTACCAACTTTAGACCCATGATCAGATGTAGGAGAAACAATCTTACATTGACTGTTTAACCAGGTCTAATGAATGAAGAAAGTCAAATTCCTATAATAAATCTCATATTCCTTATCACTCAAAACTGGCTTATTCCTCTTTCCAAACATTCAATGACTTACTCCCTATTATGGGTTGAATTGTGTCTTTCAAAATGATTTAAGGCCCTAATCCCTGGTATCTATGACCGTGATTTTATTTGGAATTAAAGTCTTTGCAAATGTAACCAAGATAAGGTAGGTCTTATCCCAATACAACTAATATCCTTATAAGATTAAAAGAGACACAGAAATAGAGTCACAGACAGGGAAGCCACATGGAGACAGAGGAAGAGATTGGAATTAACCACATGCTCATGTAGCCAGGGTGCACCTGGGGCTGTCAGAAGCTGGAAGAGGCAGAGAAGGATCTTTCCCTAGAGGTTTTGAAGAATTCATGACCCTGCCACCCCACCCTGATTTGGGACTTCTAGCCTCCAATCTGTATGAACATAGCTTTCTGTTGTATTCAGCTATTCAAGTTTGAATTAAGCTATTCAAGTTTTTAGTAATTTGTTATGACAGCCTCATGAAGCTAGTATGCATGTATTGTCCCTGACATTGAATCAAGAATGATCAGTAACATCAAATTCTCAGAAAAATAAGAAAAAAGAAAAATATCTGTAAGATCAGGTAGCAAGGATGTTGTTGGAGGATAAATTTAGATTTGGAAATCAAATTTCAGTGAGTTAAGGGGTGAAGCAAATATGAGAAAGTGAAGAGATTAAAAACAAAGGGTTATATCAATGAACATCATTAAGATACAGAGAGGATACATAATGTAGAATTGGGGGGAATGGGTAGAATCAAGTAGAAGAATTTCGCATTAATGCAAGAAAGATTAGGCTAATTATAGAATACATTTAAGTTCATATTTACAAGATAGACTATCTTACACTCTTTTAACGTAAGAAGAAATGTGCAAGAATGATACTGAAAATTTTCTAAAATAAGCAAATGTTTAGTTATCTCTTTATATTATTATTATCCTTAGGGTTCAAATGTAAAATGTATTTACACATGAAATCACTTCTAAGCAGGAGGCCTTGCATAAACTAATATGCAGTCACCATAAGACCCCCATTCATCTTTTGCTGCAATCTGTTTTATCAAGGGTACTACATTAGAGTACATTAGAGGCTATGACCAACAAAATTTTTATTTATTTATAAAATATCATTAACAAATATTTCTCATTGGTATCTTCCAATTACCTAAGCTACAGGATTAATGGATCCTCTAAGGAGCCATACTGTAAGTCCACTTTCATGAGTCTAGGAACCACTATTGTAGATGGAAGTGGAGTCTGCTTAATTTCAGCAATGACTTACTGTACTTAGACTTTGCTTTGCATTAAAAACAAAATAATTATGTCCTTTAAAGTCACCTTTCTGACTCTGATTTCTTCTTCTTTAAATGAAGGTTAATATAACTTCTACCTTACACATATATTCCAAACGTAAAAAGGTATACAAAAAAAGTGCTGTGCAAATTACTATAATTGCTATTTTCTTACCCAAAGTCCTGTATGGCATGGAAGTACACATGCATGCAAAGCAAGTTGCCTGCATTATTCTTGGCATAATTATGGTCAGAAGTGATTTATGACATTACCACTGTAAAAGTTCTTCAATAACCTATATTTATACATTTGGATATGAGGATTCATTCTTTTTTCTTAACTTTAGGAACTTTTTTTATATAGTATAATCCATAATAAACATTCATCCCTAAAATTCAGTTAGAGAAAAAATTAAATTGAAAATGTATAAAAAAGAAGTAAAATTATTTATGTAATCAATAATAAGAGACAGTAAAAGAGAAATAGACCCCCGGTTGTTATTGTTTCAATATATATGTATATGTTTGGTTTATATGTATGTGTGTGTGTATATATATTTTTTTATATAGAAAAATAAAAATATATATGGGGGAGCAAGAGAGACAGAAGGAGAGAGAAGCAAAAAGGATAGTTGACTAAGAGTATAGTCACTCTACTACTATCTAATAATAAAGCACTAAAATGGGCCAAGGAAAGCTTGAGAAAATTAACTGATAAATTTTAGAGAAAAAGTTGCCATAATACTCCATTTTCATGATGCATGAATCTTAAAGTCCACAATGATATCTCCTCTTTCCCCAAAGTTTCTATTATCATAACTATTTCACTTTCTTCTGTCTCCTTTTTTCTATGAGTAGCTTATCAAGTCCAGTAAAAATATAATAATGGCCACCCCAGGAGAAAGCATTCATCTCTCTCTGGGTATTTGTCATAAATACCATCATACCATTTAAGGAACCTAATCTACAGTTCTAGTGTTGAGCACATTAACAGGAGACTACACGTTAATAAATGATACTCTCTGGGATTTATAACATCAAAAGCTCTAGCTTGTTAGCATTAGAATTTTAATTTGTTCACTGGTTGATGTTTTCAAATGAAAATAACTTTTTCTCTCCCCCCCCCCCAAAATTGAAATTATATAATTCGGGGCTCGGTCCCCATAGCTCAGTGAGTAGGACACCAGCCACACACACCAAGGCTGGTGGGTTTGAGCCCGGCCTGGACCTGCTGGATAACAATGACAAATTCAACCCAAAAAATAGCTGGGAGTTGTGGCGGGCACCTGTAGTCTCAGCTAATTGGGAGGCTGAGGCAAGAGAATCGCTTAAGCCAAAGAGTTGAAGGTTGCTGTGAGCTGTGATGCCACAGCACTCTACCGAGGGCCACATAGTGAGACTCTGTCTCAAAAAAAAAAAAAAAAGAAAAAGAAAAAGAAAAGAAATTATATAATTCTGTAAACTTCACTGATAATCAATTTTTAGAATAGCTGATCCCATACTGTATTTAAAAAACACAAATGGAAATTGATAAAGTAGTAATATTAGATCCAACTAATGAAAAGAATGGCATAAATGGGAAAACAATTTGAATCCCCACTAAGAAAATTCACACTTTTCACTCTGAAGAATTTTTTTTAATTGCCAAGGCAATTTTAATATTTTGTAGGTTCCCTGGCATTACATCATCACGTTTTTCTCCTGCAAAGAAATTTAAACATGTGCTACCAAGTATATACACAGGAGGTCCTCTCATAGAGCAAGAGAAAGACATCAGACTTTTACATAGATAGTTCAACTACTTTTCTTTACCCCAGTGAATAAGCAGTGGATCCAGTACAAATCCCTAATAGCACTTTCATACTGGAAATCTTATGATCCCAAATATGAAACAGTCAAAGAAAAATTAGCTGACATCCTGTTTTATAGCAAAAAAAAATTTCCATGTCTAGGTTAACTCAAAATTTCAAATAGAGCAAGATTTCTCAAGTTGTTAGTATGGAAATTTTGGATCAGATCACTCTCTGTTGGGTGGAGTCCAGTCTATGTTAGTGGGTAAACCAGCATCCCTAAACACATCACTACCCCAGTATATCTACCCACAAAATGCCAATAGCATACACACACACCTGCTACCCTCATCAATTGTAACAACCAAAAATGACTCCACGTATTGCTCATGTCTCCTGGGACTCTGAGTTGCCCGAGTTGAGAAATACTGAAATAGAGCATCATCCTTGCCCACTGAAGAAATACAAGCTGTTTGTGTACTGTTCTAGATACTTCAGAGACAACATTGTCTACCATTTGAGTGTCCTGTTCTGGTGCAGTGCTGTCAAGAGCCAGGGAAATATTCCTGAGTGGAAACTGTCAAGTGTACATTCCGAAGTCTGTCCCCAGAAGAATCCCAAATCACAGAAAAGAAGGAGGGAGTAGATGATGTAAATCTGAAGCTAGCTGTGAACTGGGATGATGACAGCTTAGCTAAATATATCCAAGTAGTGAAGGTGGCTAATGACATCGAGCAGGCTAGCTTAAAATGTTTTCACAATGGAGTACAGAAATTTATATTCATAGCAGAGCATTACGACAAGGTTGACTTATGCATAGCACATTTTCATTGGGAGGGATACATAAATAGATATATTTGTGAAAAATTTAACTCAAGTCAAGCACTTAGCACAGTGCCTGACACATGGTGAGTGCCCGTTAAATGCATAAGTGCTGTCCGCTATTATAAATAGTAACGCTGGCACTGATCATTTTGTTTGCATTATTTAATTAATTATACCTTTTACACATTTTGAGTACTTAGGAACTAACCTCTTTCTCTTTCTCCCGGTCTGTCTTTTTGCCTATAGAAAGTTCCAACTCATCTTGAAAAGCTCAACTGGGTGAACTCCTCTGAGAGGTTTCCCTGCAGTCTCTCACCCTTCCAAGTAAAGAATTCATTTTCTCTTCCTTTGTATTTCCACAACACTTCGTGCATATTTACATCATAGTTCTTAGCACATTGTATTATAGTTATTAAAGTCTGTGTGTGGCAGGCCCCACCACAGCTATGCACATTTGAGGCCCTCAGGCTATGCACGTTTGAGGTCTTATTTACTAGGCCCTATGTCCTCTGTGCTTGCCACATGGTAGGAACTCAACAAAAGCATGCCAAACTCCGCTGAATTATCTGGAAAATTCACTCATGTGGAAACCTCATTTCCCAATAATGCCAGATATATGAGGTGTGACTGAAGAGCAATGCCTTCTATATAGACTTTCAGCTGTCAGCCTCATATGAAAAGATTAAATAAATGAAATGATGCAGAGTGTGTTAACTTTTTACCAAGAAAAATAAAGATTTGGATAAATATCAGAACACTCCTTTAAACTGCTCACATTTAAATATGAGTAGGAATAAGTGGGGGAGGTGGGAGAGATGGTAGGAATAAAATATATAATTTTAAGAGCTGTAAGTCTCACTAAGATAAATAAATAAGAAAAGGGGTGACATAATAGATCTGCCATTTTCTTAATTTGATTACACAACACTGTCCAAGAATTCATAGACTAGCTGGTTAACAGATCAGACCACTTGAATATAAAACATGTCCATCAATCATCAATCTAAATGACTGCAAGGATCCCCGCCTAGACTATCTCAGGCAATACCCTGGGGAAAGCAACCTTTATATAAATCAAAATATATATACATTGTCAAATGCACTACATTAAAGAGTCCAATCTATACTGACCGTTTCAGTTGTTTCTGAGCTTAATTCAGAATACTGAGTAGATGAAATCCACAAGTTCAATGAGAGAAGTTTTGAAACATGGCCTTGCTTTAAAAATGGAAGCATTAGTTTCTTTTTCTATATCTGTTTTAGTTCTTTAAAAAATACAAGAAACCACCAGCAACAAATACGTAAGGAAAATTAATTGGATATTAAAACTGCTTTTTCAAATTGAAATTCTTTCCATTTTAACAGTGATCACATGATGTGTAAATGAAGTATTTCTAATCTAGTCCTCCTTTCAGAGAATTAAAGTCGAAGTTTCAAACTAGCAATATGTGTTTTTTTTTTTTTCTTTTCTTTTCTTTTCTTTTTTGAGACAGAGCCTCAAGCTGTCACCCTGGGTAGAGTGCTATGGAATCACAGCTCACAGCAAACTCCAGCTCCTGAACTCAAGCGATTTTCCTGCCTCTGCCTCCCAAGTAGCTGGGACTACAGGCACCTGCCACAATGCCGGACTACTTTTTGATTGCAGCCGTCATTGTTGTTTAATGGGCCTGGGTTGGATTTGAACCTGCCAGCTCAAGTGTATGTGGCTGGTGCCTTAGCCGCTTGAGCTACAGGCGCTAAGCCAGCAATACATTTTTATAAAAAATAAAGAAAAGAACAAAATTTAGCCTTCTTTTCTGTGAGAAAACAATGCCTTTCATAGCCTATGAAAGAAAAAAATAAGATGCTATTGGTTTTTGTTTGTTTTGACTTTGGCCTCTTTCTACCTGGGAGAAGTTGAGAATGGTATTTTGTGAAGATATGTGTAGCATAAAGTTGTGAGTGTGAATGTTTCGGGAATTGAAAAAAAATAATTTGTAAAAAATCCCAACTACATTAGAAAAAACACATATTGTGGAGGACAATCTCATAACCCTAGAAGACAAAGATCAGAATTCTGCAAATACTTAATTGTACATGTTGAAAAATGTGAACTTGGGAAAATTGAGTTCATATGGAAGTGAATTTGCTGAATGAATTTTTAAAAATGTTATTTGGTAAATTAATAAAAGCCTGTGCAATCTATGCCATCCCAGAGTTTAGAGTAAGACACTAGAGAATGACAAACAAAAGCAGACATGTACTTTTAGATTTTGTAAATCAATTTCAATTATTTAGAAAAAATCCAATGAAATTCTGAATTTGAGAGAAAATTAAAACACATATTAAAATAAATAAAAACTTAGCCAAATTATACCTGCAGTTATTGCTTTAGAAACATTGAGAGTAAGATTTTTAGAATCAGGCATAATTAGAAAAATACTAAATACCAGAAGTTCAAGACAGAAAAATATCCCATTTCTAAGAGAATTGAATTTTCCCAAAACTATGAAGTCTGATGAGCTAAGCAACAAGGAGCATAAATATTGCAAAATGGATGGTTAAAGAGGAATCAGCATGGGTTCCTTCAGAAATAAATCTACAAGTTATTATCAATAGAGTCTTCCATTAGGTCTTTATTTACATCATTTTCTTCATGTCTTAAATTATATAGTTCACATTCTTAGAAAATTGAAAAATGAAATATAAGCTCAAGTTAAGCTTAAACAGGTAACATTCAAAAATATCCTGAACAAACAGAATGATGGAAAAAATAAAAGATAATAATTTAATTCTGATCCATCTAAAATTCTGTATTAAGATTAAGTCAATATATTCCGGAGGCCTGATATGCCAATGCTTTCTGTGAAAAATGCTTGAAATATAAAATAAAACCAACTACAAATGCAGTATACATAAAAATATATGTGATTGGCCAAAAATAAACATTAGGCTACATTTATAGATTTAGTATTTCAGTCATGAGTAATAATGATTTCGAAACATTAATTCACACCAAGAAATTAGTAATTCTGAGGATAAAAAGAAATAAAAAGAAATTGAAGAAGATACTATCTTTTCTTTAAGAATTTCACAGCCTAAATGTGAAAGAGACATGAAAAAAGGAATGGCAAATAAAACAATTATTACTTATGGCAATATTATTAAGTAATATTGAGAGTATTATTTTCAATTCTTGTCACTTCATTTTAAAGGATACCATCATTGTTTAATATAAAAAATAATGTATTGTACTATTCACTAAATATACCTGGCCCTGTCTACAAGAAAATAAATACAGTATTAGTATTCTCCTTATATGGGACCACTGGCTTGAGAGTTTTTTAAATATGAAGCTCACCCACAGACAAGTAGCTAGTGTTAAAGCTGAGAAATAAACATAGGTCTTTGTGCTTTGAATTACTGCCCTTAAAATAATAGAGCACACAGACCAGACTATGTTAAAGTGTGTTCTGCTGAACAAGCATCCCACAGGGTATTAACAATTACAACACACCCAAAAAGTTGATAGTTGAATACTGTTGAGGAAGACTAGCTAAAATAAAAATAGGCGGGTGGCTTTTAACCATAAAGCCTTTCTAAGACTTTCATGTTCTTATGTACAATGTGAATTACAGCAGCAGTGCTCAGCACCCAGGCTGTGGACAGGTCCTGGTGCGTGGCCTGTTGTGACAGGAACCAGGCTGCACAGCGGGAAGGGAACAATGAAGAGGTGACAAGGGAAGCTGCTTCTGTCTTCACAGCAGCTCCCATGACGCCATCATCACTGAGCTCCGCCTCCTGTCAGGATCCAGCATTGGATCCTCACACGGGAGCATGGGCCCTGTGGCAAACTGTTCACATAAGGGATCCAGGTGGCATGTTCTTTGTGACAATATAATGCCTGCTGATGTGAAGTAGAAATGTAATGGGCTTGAATTGTCCCCAAACCATTCCCCACCCCTGGTCCGTGGAAAAATGGTCTTCCATGAAACTAGACCCTGGTGCCAAAAACATTGGGGGCTGCTATCCTAGAGGAAGGTCTAGCAGACAGACTTTTCAGACAAACTTGATCTCAAAACCTTTCTTTTTTTCTTCCTTGAGGATTGTGAGGAGCTAGTATCTTTGGCACACTAGGAAGACCAAAGAAATATACAAACATCAGGAACTAGAAATAGTCAGCAAGGAGAGAAAGGGGGCTTAAGAGAAGACAGGATAGGTATCTTTAAATCTATCTCATCAAAGAAGGGCATAGCATTTCACCAGAGGAAATTCTGGATCCCATGAATTTTAACTGCTGGAGGAGAGATGTCACCTCATGCAGCATCCCAGCAGAGGTGACTGACCACCTATAAAGGTGCTACTCAAGGGATTTCTGCTCTGGCTTAAAGGACAGAGAAAACCACAAAGGTTTCTTTCTTACTCTTATATTCAGGGGTTCATTTGCTGCAATTGCCAGCTAAAGTTTGTGTACATTTAGCATTTCAGAGTGTCCACTTTTGCATCATTCTGAATTGCAACTTATAGACAGAAGACATCAAAATACACTTGTAAGGATTTACACTTACACCAATGAAAAGTAAAGCAGCTCTTTTCTAACTTACAGAACACCAAGTAATTTAAATTACCCTAATCATAAATTCCATGTTGGCAGAACAACATGGAAGATTTCTGGGGTGAAGGATATATTTACAGAATGAGACAACAGGCCTAAAGACCACATCTAGGGATGCCTAGAACCATTCAATACACATACTGGTGTCAGGAGTAGGGGAGGGCTACGGCAGGTAGAAGGGATTTTTTACATCCATTACACTTTTCAGCATGTCCCTGCCTGGCTCTGGATATCATTACAGGCAAAGAAAACATGGTGAATGGCTGTTACTAAAATTTAACATTTTTTTGGCCAGGATTAGAAGTGAGATATAAAACTGATACCTATTTGTGTATTCCTTGATGATCTGATATATGCTAATTTTAATTGTTTCATTTTCAAATCGGCTGTTGCTCCGGTCCTTGTATATCCGGAATTCAGCGGCTGTCACTGCCTCTCCATGAGGAATTTGAGTCAGATCAAACCGGAATTCCTTGTAATGCCTTCGCTGGTGAGAAAAATCCTTGTCTCTTTCAACTGAAAAAAAAAAAAAAAAAAAAAAAAAAAACAAATGGAACGAAAAAACATTGACCCTGGTTAAGCC